>JAOXYD010244994.1:0-16811 GCA_028565735.1 Pinacopodium congolense
TTCAAACCAATGTAAAGGTTGAAGTTTATGAGTGGTGCTAGCCATTTGAGAGGGTGATCTAGCCTAGTAACTAGAAGTGTTGATGAAAATATTCATCTTTGCGTAAAAAAGCTAGATGATACCTTAAACAAACTAAAAAGGAGCATCTAGTTGAGTAACCAAGATCATTCATGACAAAATGTTTATCCTCATATAAAAAGACTAGGTGAACTCCTAAATGTTACTCTAAGTTTAATTCCTATTGAGTTTTTGGTTATTTTGATCATCCTTGACTAGGTTTATATGATGACTATGTGAAATAACTTAAATACTTAGTATTATGCATATTGAGTTGCCTTTACTAACTTTATATCTTGTATGTGATAAAAAATTGTTTTCAGATCATGATAAATTGAGAATTTTGAATTAGATTAAAGGCATTAATTGAATTCTGTTATGTCCAATCAGTTTTCAGCTTTTGATCAAGATTGTTTTAAGAAAAGTGTTTAAGTTATCACTTGAGGACAAATAATAGTTCAATTGTAGAGATATTTGATAAGGATACATTTTATGATATTTTCATATGAATTTCAATGTCATTTCAGCCATATTTTGGTGTTTAAATGTTTATTTTGTATTCATATTAAGTTTACATGCAGATTTAATCATTAAATATAAATACAAGTTGAAAGAACCCAGTTTGGAGTAAAATTAAATTAAAAAAAGCAAGAACAAACCTAATAGAGACATTAATGGTGATTAAGGCAATCACTGTTGATTTTGTGGTTGAATCCAAGGGCCATTAAAGGTTAATGAATCACTGTTGAACGTTTAGGAAAGGGAAAAAAAAAAAAAAGGAATGGCAACCTTGACATTTCACTCTCCAAACATCCCAAACCCTAAAGAGGCATATAAATAGATTGATTGAAGCCTTCTTCAGTAGTTTTTGCTCCCCATTTAGGGCTGCCCTAGTTTTCCTCTTGTTTTCCTTAGGTTTTATGTTCTTTTCATATTCTTGTCATCTTAATTTGAATTTTGCGTTAAATTGATATTTTAGGTGTTATTTATTTTATGTTATTTGAGTTTTTGTTGTTGTTTTCATTTTATTTCCTCATGTATTTAGTTTGGATTTGTTAAATAGTTGTTCAAACTTGATTTTTTGTTAATCTAGTACTTTTTCTTAATTTTCAAGGTGAAGAGAAATACACAAAATCTTGCTTTAAATGGGTAAAGAGTATCTTCCAAATTCTTTTTTTTTTTAATGTTAAGGGTTGCCCAATAAACAATAATCCCAAAATCAAAATTCAACCCCAACTTATTAGCAAACTTGGTCAAAATAATGAAGGGCCTTAAAAAAATAAAATGAATGACATATGACACAACTCATAAACTCAACAATCACATAAATTTTCTCAAAGCTCATATCCTTATCTTAAAACCAATCAATGCTCATTTAACTCTTCAAAACCATAAAACTTTATAAAGATTGTTTATCGATCCTTAAAACTCCTATTTATAGCCTTCCCAAGCTCAAAAACTAGTTAGAAGTCCTTCCTAGCGATTAGACCCATGAAAATGCCATAATACAAAACCTAGAACTATTCATTACCCGTTTACATGTTTGATTAGTTGATCACTACTAGTTGATTAATCCAACAAACTAGTCGACCAATCTACTTAAAAACTGCATTAGTTGACCACTTATTAAGGATTGGTCGACTAGTCAATCTAGAAATCTAATTTTCAAATTCTACAATAATAAGCAACTGATAAAAACATTCCAAAACCAATTCTTTTACATTAAAATTTTTTTAACCAAGATTCAAAAATTCTCTAAAAATATTTTATTAATAAAGACTCTTTAATTAAAATTAAAAAACTCAAAATACCTTAACCTATGAAATTTTATGCACATTTTGAAACTTTCACTTAAAAAACAATTCACACAAATTTTCCAAACTTCTTAAAATCACTTTTATCATAAAAATTTGTCTCCATCAATTTTTAAAAATTCTCGAAAGTGATTTTAGACACTAAGACCTTTCAATTGAACTTAAGAACAAAATAGCTTGGCTTATGGAAATAAATGTACTCTTGAAACTTTTCAATACTTTTAAACTTTTAAAAGGTTTCAAAAATTCGAAAACCATTCTTCTCATGAAAATTTGACCTAGTCAAGTTCATAAAGTTCTCCAAAACATTTTTTATGATTAATACTTATCAATTAAAATAAAAAACTCAAAATATGTTTATTCATGGAAATTTATTCATAATTTCAACGCATATGTAATTCAAAACATTTTCAAACAATTTCTAATATTTTTCAAACATTTCAAAACCATTATTTTCAAGTAAACTTAACTTAACCACAATCAAACATCTCAAAACCATTTTTTTCAACTAAAATTAGCTCAGACACACACAAACATCTCCACCATTCTTTTCAAGATAACTTAACTCAAACTTTCTCAAAAAGTTTCTCAATGAGTGTTAATAAATTAAGGGGACTTAAAATTTTCTCAAGAAATGTGAATGCATGAAGAGGACTAAACAAAAATTCACAAAATTCCTCTTGACTGTGAAACACTAAATGCAAAAATCCTAAATGTAATTGATCATGGAATAGTTGATGAAAATGAAACTCACACATGCATGAAGAGCCTTTAAGAACATTAAGAAGATCAAGAAAAGATTTACATATAAAGTTACAAATATAAACCATTCAACCTCATCTATGTTGGTCTTAATCACCTCCTTTATTTAACTCTTATTATTAATTTCTATTAAACTTTAATTTCATAACAAAATACATCTTCTTTATGCCCTAATATGTGCTCATAATTATCATCTAAAATTTTTACTCAGTTATCTCTGCCCTTAATACCATTAATTTGTCTCCCCCTTTTTTGGCATCATTAAAAAGTTTTTTGAAAAATTAAGTAATAAATTTTATAAAGGAAAAAGGTACATGACTAAAATCAAATAAAAGGCCTCCATGTGGAAGAAGAGACCAGAAGCCACTAACTCCAAAAGAGGACAAAAATCCAATATGTAACCCTATCCCTCATCAGAAATGACCTAAAATATGTATTTAGAGCTTCTACCATATATACCTAATCTAACCTCAGGAATGGAATAGTAGTAATGATTAATGCTTAAGGTGCTTGTTTGAAGGAGAGGTACTTGTTCTCTAATCTATTATCTCTATTAAAAGTTCTTGCCTAATACTAATTGAAAAGTTACAAATCTGTTTAAGTGTCCCAGTAGTCATTTGCATGTGGACAACAACTTCGAGTGAACCTTTTAACGAGACACACTCTATAGAGAGCACTGCTGAATATGCTCTAAGTTAAGTAATAGTGATGCTCCTCTTATCTTTCAGTCTAAAAGTTATAACTCGATACATAGGCTTGAGGGAGCATCACTAAATATGTTGTAATGCCCATCAAGGAGATCTTAACTGTCCCTACCAAAGTGTCTATCGTTCTCACTAAACCTTAACCTTTTTGCAGTAACCAGGCTCAGAGCATTACCTATAGGCCATGCATTAGAATAACAGTTAGTGATTGAACCTTGCTAGTGGTTTCCATCTTAGTCTATCCACTTCACCATATGTAAGCTGGACAGAATAGGAAAGAAAGTGTATGCAAACTCGATCTATAGGTCAGCTAGTAAGGATTCCTTCAAACCATTACAATTAGTGAATACTCTTTGATTCCTTTCCATCTAGAGACCATAAATTGTAAAGGCAAAAGCTGTTTTTAAAAATTTTAAGCAACCCAATAGGTCACTTATATATCGACAACACCAATCCAAGATTTTACTCCAATTCTCATATGGAGCAGGCTATTACAACACCAAAAGACATTCAACCATAGAAATTTCATATGGTTACATCTTAAAACTAAGCCGGTATCGGGACTCATCCTCCCAAAAATATAAATAACAAACTGAAGGAACATTCAGGTATCTAGAGAGTATATCAAGTGTATTTAACATTAGCCATATCATGAAAGTTTCCCTTAGGTGATTTTGGTTAAACCACATCATTAAAAAGTTATCAAATAATTAAATAAATAAAAATTACTAGTTGTTATCTAAAATTTTTTATACTAATTGTTATAAAACTAATAGTTATGAAAGAATTCAAAAAAATTGTTAATAAGGAGTTCACATGAATTCAATTATTTTAAAACCAATTATTGCAAAAGGAATCACAAGATTGTTAAAAAGCACACATGATTTTCAAAGGTATCTACCATCAAGCATTCCCAATTCTCTTATTTATGCAAAAAAATTTCAATTCACTCATTTCTCTCCCTAAATCGAAAGATCTGATATCTTCATCATTCAAACCTCACTTGGCCTTAATTCATCGATTAATTAAATATTTCTCCCCTTAATTGTACGCATCAATGCATTATGGGGAAATAAAGCATGGAGAGAGATGAAAACAAACATAATTCATATATCACAAACATAATGTAAATAACAACATAAATATCAACTCCTCTTACATAAAACATCTAATATCTAACATCACTAAACTTCTCTTAAAAACATACAGTAATAATAGAACTAAATTTATGCATCATGTAAAAGTTAAGCAATTAAACAAACTAAATAAAACATGTCAAGGGGTAAAACAATATTTAGCAAAGATAAAACATGAAAAGAATATCTAGACTCATAAAAACTTTTTCTAACTCCCTCTTTTTGTAAGACAAAAATTCTATCATAAGGGAAAATTTATCATACAAAACTTTTTTCAAAAACATATACCAATTTCAAAAATCATTTGATCTTACTCATATAATTGCTCCACCTAGACATATACAAAAAATATAAAAAGTAAGTCAAATTTAATATTATTAAACGAAATCAATATAAGGCATATTGTATACCTCCCTTATGTACCTCTAATTTTTAATTTATTTTCTTCTTCCTTAGTTTAACAATGTGTTCACTTGGTTTGATACCCTTGTTTAAATTCTTAAAGATATCATTTTTTGCTTCCTCACTTGACATTTATTTAATACCAATTCATATTAACCTATACAAAAAAGGAATCAAAATGTTCTAGGCACCCATACAAATTTGGATCCTTATGGATTTTCTGAATTCTGAAATAACACGTAATCAATAAAAAATAACCCAAAAATAATTTATTTACACCAAAAAAATAATAATAATCTAGTTTAAAAAGTTCTCCATAAGGCTTTTAGTGATAAAAGCTCTTTAATTGAAATTAATCTTTTAAAATGTCTTGATTTATGAAACATTATACTATACTCATTTTGAAACTTTCACTTAAAAGACAAGACAAGTTTTCTAAACTTCCCAAAATCACTTCTCTAATAAAAACTTTACTTCACCAAGTTTTAAAAATTGTCTAAAGACCTTTCAATTGAACTAAAAACAAAATATGCATTCTGCTATGAAAATATATGCACTTTTCAAACTTTTCAAAACTTATAAAAGTTTTCAAAGTTTTCAAACTTCCCAAAACCATTCTTCTTATAAAAACTTGACTCAATCAAGTTCACAAAGTTTCCCAAAACATTTTTAATGATCAAAATTTTTAATTAAAATCTAAAGCTCAAAATTTCTTTATTTTTCAACTTTTATTCAAAATTTTAAATAATATGCAACTTAAAACTTTTCAAACATCTAAAAACCATTCTTGTCAACTAAACTTAACTCAAACTCACTAAAACATCTTTAAGCCGTTCTTTTTTACTAAGAGTAATTTAAAAACACTTAAAATTTTTTCTAATACATGTTAATCCATAAAGAGGACCTTCATTAAAAACTTTAACAAAATTCTTCTTAATTATGAAGCATCATATGCAAAAATTTTAAATGCAAATGATCATGCAATATTTGATGAAATGCAACTCACATGTCCATGAAGAGCCCTTAAGAATATTAAGAAGATCAAGACAATATTGACAAAAAAAATTACAAATATAAAACTATTCAATCTCAACTACCTTGGTCTTAATCATCTTCTTTATTTTACTCTTCAGGCCAGTTTCTCTTAAACTTTAATTTCCATGTAAAATAAGTTTTCTTTAGGCTTTAATATGTTCTCATGATCATCATCTAAAATCATATCTTTCAAATTATAACAAAAAATAAGCTATTGGTAACAAATATATTTTAATATCATCAAAACCATTAATTGGAACCTTATTTAGTTCAAAAAGAACTAATTAAATACATTTTGGCCTTTATAATTAAGCAAAGTACAACCCAATTGTAATAATGATCATAATAGTTAAGAAGTTTTAGAGCATGAAATTAGACATATTTTCATAGGCTTTTGCTTCCAATTCTACTTAAACTTCAACTATTTTAATTCATTGAATACGAATAAGCAAATTAGACTCTTGATCAGTAAGTCATGCTCGCATCATTCCCTTACTCTTCAAAATAATTAATCATTAAATTTTAAACTTTAGGTAGGAAGATACTTTTTCGAAAGCCATGAAAACAATGAAGAGATTTAAATATTTTATATCAATTCAGTATAGTGCATTAGTCTAATCCATTGCAATTTATATCATTGAATAATTCACAATCTCTTAGTAAGTAGCATCTTATTCACAATATTAGCTAGATGGATATTATATGAACCCTTGTATTTGGGTTGATCTAACTTTAAAAGTCATAATCAATTTGAAACTTAATTCTAACATTAGTGACACCATGGGCTTAGAGGACTAATATATAAATTGAATATAAATGAATTTAAAAATATTTTGATTATAACAAAATTAAGAATAAACAAAGATATGAATATTTGTTTTATGTGAAGAAAGGAATAGAAAAACATTGATTTTAAAATCAAAGGTTACATAAAAATTGAAGTGAACATAAGAAATGGGATCTTTATAAGCTAACAAAAAGTTTGGTAACCTAATATGAGGAAACCTGGAAGCAGAAGAAAGAATACATATTGATTTTAGAACAAGAAGTAGATATCAAATAATGTGAAACCAAAATGAATGGAATTTTTGAACCTAATAACAAATTTAACAAACTAACCCCAAGAATGCTCAATTTTGAACAAATAAATAAATATTTATTTTTAAAAAAAAGTAGATAACAACTTATATGAACTAAAAACGAATGTGTTCTTATAATCCTATAACAAATTTGAGAAACTAACCCTAAGAATACTAAAACTATTAAAAAAAAGTAACTAAGCCAAATTTAAATCCAAGCCCTTATACTAACTGATGTGAAATTAAACCCTGGAATTAAACGTAGAGAACCTATGAACAAGAATAAAATCTCACTAAGAAAGTTGAATAATATTTATAAGGAATCAACTTGTTGATTATAAAAAATAAAGAACCAAGTTTATAAGGTGCTTAATACATAAAAAAAAATTCTTTGATAAGTTCAATATATTAATAAACAATAAAAGAGAAAGCTATCACAATTATAAAAATATGAAAACCAAATTTCAAATCTTACATCTTGAATCCCTCTTCATTGATTTAAAATGATTCGTTTATATAAGAGCTATATAAAAAATGTGAACAACCCTAATTATAAGTGCAATAAGAATTCTTACTCAAATTAGGATACCAACTAGGAATATTATTTGAATAGTAACTTTAGTATTTCCTACTTAATTAGGAATCTAACTATTAATTCTACTTTAATTATAACTCTAACAAAATATTTCAATTAAAACACTAGGAATTCTATTTAGATTTAGATTCCTAATGTCAAGAGGACAGTACCCCCTTTAGAACATCTCCTATTTATATTGCAGTTTCCCAAAGCAAGTCCTAAACTAAACAACAAACTATCAAACAACTACAAAGCTAATTAAAAACATTTTACTATTTATAATTGAGTAAATTATATCCCAATTACAATAAAATAAGGACTACAGTAATTGAGAAGCATTAAAACACGAAATTAGCCTTATTTTTAAGGGCTTTTATTTTTAACTTTGGTTAAACTTTAATAATGTTAAATTGTTGAATAAGAACATGAAATTGGCCTCCTGATCATATAATTATGCCCGTATCTTTACCCTTACTCTTCAAAAGGATCCATCTTGAAATCTTCAGCTTTAGACAATAAGATACCTTCTCCAAGGACACAAGAAAAATGAAGAAATTTAGATACTTTATAAGGGTCTCTCAATTAAGGTGAGTGAACAAGTTTTATCCGTAGTATTCCTCTATCGTTGAATAACTTCCATAATATCTTAGGAGTCTTTTGATATCACTTCTACTTTTCTATTGCAATTTTTAGTTTTTGTTTCTGGTTTTTATAAAGAAAAATGAAAACCTGTTTGGTTGATATTTGTAATTAAAAACTAAAATAAAAACTTGTTTGGTTGATATTTACTATTAAAAAATATAATTTAATGGTGACAACCAAATATGAAATAAATTAAAATTCTAGAGCAAAACAATTTTATATACCTTAAAAATACATATTAGTTAATAGATTATGTCAATTATTTGTTGTAGAAAAATGTGTCTATAAAACTTATTTTTAAAGCATATAGAAATATAATTTTCTTATTTCTTGTTTCTATTTTTGTTTTTCTAATTTTGTTAATAGAAAAATAAAGTAGAATACAATTAAATTTTTTTTCTTTTGTTTCTCTGTTTTTAGAAACAAAAATAGAAAAACATAAACATAAACATAAAGTAATAGTAAACAAGCCCTTCGTTAGTCAAATCTTATTAACAACTTAATTGGATATATATTATATACAACATTGTATTTAAGTATGGATTTGACTTTAGAGTCATAATCAATTTGGAACTCAATTTCAATATCAATGAGATTATGGGTTTAAAAAATCAATATACAAGGTAAATAAAAGAAAATTTACAAATATATTAATTGGAGTTAAACTAAGAACAAGAAAAGATTGTGATAAAGAATGAACTCTTAAATAAGTTCAAAATTTTTATGAAGAACAAAAGAGAAAGGACTTAAAGCTATAAAAAAAATATTCAAATCAAATCTCAAATGATACACGTAAAATTTATTTTTATTGATTAAAAGAATCCCTTTCATATAGGGGCTATATAAAAAAATGTGAACCTTATTTATAAGTATAATTAAGATTCTTTCTCAAATTAGAACACTACTAAATATTACTTGGATTAAAATTCTAAAAATCCCTATTTAGGTAGGAATCTAATTATTAATTCTAGTTGAACTAGAACTATGATAGTTCTTGTTTATGTAGGAATCTAATTATTAATTCTACTTGGAACTCTAGGAATCTTATTTAGATTTAGATTCCTAATGTCACAAATAAGTATCCCCTTTAGGATTTTTAGAAATAAATTTCGAATTTCGTATAACAAGTCTTAAATTAAATAAGAAAATATCATTTAACTATAAAAACTAATCAAAGACATTTTGGGCTTTATAATTATGTAAAGTGTAGCTTAATTACAATGAGATAAAAACTATAGTAATTAAAAAGTATTAAAAAAATCAAAATGACCCTATTTTCGTAGAATTTTGCACCCATCTATGCTTAAATTCAAAGTATTTTAATTTATCAAATAATTAAATGCAATTAGCCTCTAGAATGCCTAGTCATGCTTACATAAATGAGGCTATTGAATGTTATCTTATGGCCTTGTCATTCAAGCCTAAATTTTCCCAATTACTAAACAACTTTGGTATAAAATCGATGGTGCTTTAAGCATGACTAAGAAAGCTATTATCTCAAATCCAATTTATGTAAAAGCATACATCAATTTATGGTTTCTTTATAGAGATGTTGGCTATATATCTATGTTCGAGGATGCTTATGAGCAATGCTTAAAGATGGATCATGATTTTTATAATACATGCTTACCCCTTGTTTGGAATAAATATAAAATTTTGTGGAATTTATTTTCAATTCAAAATCTTTATATTTGAAATAAAAAACTATTTATTTCAATTATATGATTTATATTTCGTGGAATTCAATATATTTAATTAAAATTCCATCAAAATAGTTAGGATTTCGGAACAAATTCACAAACTTAAAAGGCACATTTTTGCCTTCCAAAACTATTCTTACTATACTCTTTTTAGTGTTAGTCTTTTTTATGTATGTACTTTTAAATATATTATTATATTACTATAATATAATATTGTTATAATGTTATACTAATATTATTATATTTTATATTATATATTTTATTATATTATAAAGTGGGGACACTCATGTTATATACTATAATATATTATAGTTTTGTCTTAAATTCTCCACGCAAAAAAATATGCCCTTTGTCTCTCTTTAGAAGTAATTGAAAGCAATTAAACATTTATTTTATATAAGAAACTACAAGTCCACCTCCACCTTTTCTTCCTGTATTCACTTGATTGACCTCTCGAAACACCTCCTTGTTCAGGCTTGCAAGGATTTTGGTTTCTTCTAAGTTATCAACCATGGTATCCATATGGATTTCATTACCAGGTTGGGAGTTTAAAGCTGTCAAGTTCTTCTTATTACTACTTCTTAATAAAGAAAAACTAGACCTTCAAATCCCTTAGGCTGCAGTGAAAAAAGCATTGGACCAAATGCTAATGTGGGTTGGGCTAACAGCCAATCAAGATTCCATTTCTTTGAGATTTATGTCATTTTTTATTACAACCTAGAAAACTTTAGGTATTATATTCTTTAAAAACAAAACAACTAGATTAAACTCACGTCATATTATATACTATAATATATTAAATATATTATTATTATATTATATATTATAATATATCTAAGATATATACTTTTAAAATTTTTTAAAAATTATGTTAATATAAATATTTAAAAAATCAATGAAGTATTATTATTATTATTTAATTTTATAAAGCTATTATATTAAGTGGTATATTGGAAAATAGATATAAATGAATTTTCAATTATAGATTTGTTTCGAACATAATTATGAGAATTTCAATTGAATTACATATTTTAAATAATAATTATCTAAACATGAAAATTTATTTACAAGTGAATCTACATTCTACTTTAATTTATTCCAAATAGGGGGTTAAATAAGTTGCTTGCCATGAATTATATAAATAAGAACATGATGATAAGCTCTTCAAGGATCACAACTTCATGTTCAAGTGTGGCTTAAAGATTTTATATTAGCAATTTACATTTTAACATTATGGAAGTTCTATTTAAATTTTAAATTTCTAATGGAGATTGCTAGTCCATCAATTAAGGTTGTGAATTATCATTAGATACTTGTTTTGATCCTTTGAAAGGAGTTTGGATCGTAAAGCATTGCTACAAATTTATTTGACATCTTTTTATTAGTTTGTATGATGTTCAATATAAGTATTCAAAATTTTAAAATGTCGACAAACACAATGAGATTTAATAAAAATTAAGAAAATAAAATCCAACACGAAAAATTACCATTAAGAAAAAGAAGTTTATTCTTCCCATAATGAATTTTTATTGCATTTTTCATATATATAATTGTCTTTCATTTTAACTTTTCTTTCTCGTTTCTATTCTTATCTTGTTTAAAGGATTTAATGAAAGCAATTTCAATTGACATTTTAAAACTAGAAAAAGGATTCAAACATCACTGAAACTCATGTAAAAATACTAGCAAAATTAGAAACAACTTATGTTTGCTAGCTGTTGGAATTTAATCCCATCATGTTTGTTATCTAATTTTTATTATATTGTGACCTATTTATATAAACATATAAAGTGGCATTTTATTTCCTTTTGGATATAATAATGAGGTTCACTAGCTTCCTTGAAAATTCTTTGGTAAAATTTGGCATATGTCTCAAGTTTACAAGAATATTAACTTAACTCATGAATTTTCCTTGAATTAGGATTTTGGATATGAGTTCCCAAGAACCAAATATAAAGCCTTAGGCTTTAAACAAAACTAACATTATTAATTTTTTTGCATGCTTATGCTTTTGTGCTTTTGGGTGCTTTAATTTTCCTTTTGATAAATGGTTCACTTATGTTTCTAAAGAGGGAAATCTAGCCTAAGTTCATTTAAAGTCTCAAGTCTCTTT
Organism: Pinacopodium congolense; assembly: GCA_028565735.1. Taxonomy (NCBI): domain Eukaryota; kingdom Viridiplantae; phylum Streptophyta; class Magnoliopsida; order Malpighiales; family Erythroxylaceae; genus Pinacopodium; species Pinacopodium congolense. The sequence continues at coordinate 12,022 of JAOXYD010244994.1, forward strand.
ATAAACCTTAGGCACGTGTCTTTAATTTTTCATTTTCAAACCTTAGGATTTATTTAGTTTCACGCATTTCATTTTAATGTGAAATCTTTAAGATCCAATCTAAGTATTAATTTTAGATTCAGGTCTTACATTCGATTCCTAGCATGCCATTTCATTTCATATTAATTCAAAGCCCTACCATCTATTATAAGCATCACATTTCATTTTCTTTTAATTTTAAACCTAAGGTACAATTCTAGACATTTTCTCTATTTCAATTCCTAAGAAAAAGCTTTATCTATTTTCTTTCTTTTTATACCTTATGATTTTTTCCTCAGCTTTCCATTTCATTTAATTTCAACCATAAAATATATTTATATGTACTTTATTTGTTCCAATGCATAAATTTACTCTAAGCATATCAATTTCATTTTAATCATGAAGATAAAACTCTAAAAATATTTTCCCCCTCCGTTTTAAGCCCTATTCTGACATTTCATTCAATTTAAAGCCCTAAAATCAATTCTAGGTATATCAATTTCATTCCAAACCCTAAGACATAGTTCTATGCATTTTAATTTGAAAACTTGTGATCCATTGATATTTTCTTTATTTTAAAGCATTATTTTTATGCCCACATAAGATCATAAACTCTTATGCACTAAACCACAAGTTTTATTTCTACTTTTTAATATACATTTTTAAATTTATCCATCTTCAAACTCCCCTAAATTTTCAAACCTAAGTAACTGCTTAGGCAAATAAAAAAGGTCATTTAGCCCCTTCTTTATTTTACAATTTGATCTTTAAACTTAATTTCTAGCTTAGGACTTTTTTTACTTTACTTTCTATTAAGGTTTTTTAATCTTTCTTTATAAGGTAGGGTAATGTCTCCATTAAAATCAATTCAATTTTTAATTTCACTTTTACAAAGACATCTAAAAACATCAACCACAGTTATAGCAACTCCACTAAGGATAGGTTTTTAAAAATTTCAGATTTTTATATTTTTAGGACTGTTTACTTTCATTAAGTTTTAGATTTCATAATTAATCAAGTGTAAGGTCCACAATCGCATAACCATCTTTTTTATTTCTTGAAAGTTTCCACTTTTATTATTTTTACTTGTCCTTTTAATTTTGTAATGTAGATAAGATAATTTAGGAAAGGTAGCACACATTCTTATATATATATATATATATATATATATTAATAATTTCCCTTTTTCTAAAGTCTTACTTAAATTATCCTTTAACTTTGAAGTTAAGGTCGTGTCCAGCGGATTTGATCTATTTTATAAGGTTAGTCTATCATATCTTGGCATGCAATTTTACTCGTATAATATTAGTATTTCATACCACGACGTGATCTTTTTAGAAATTTTGTTTATATATTCTGCCCTCTTATATTAAGTGACCTAAGTGTCGTAGGCAAACAAAAACAAACCTGAGAGAGTACCATCACCCTCAAGTCCTAAACGAGCCAAAATTTCCCTATTATCACTAACAAATTATAATATTAGGAGAGCCTATCGCACTAGGATCCAAGAAAATGCAATCCCTACGAAACTTGGAAGAAAAATCATAATTGAGCAAACTTGATATTGTCGAGTTGAAAATGAGCTATAATTCATTCATTCATTCGAAACAAATAGGTACAGTGCTCCTCATCATCAAAGGAAAGAAGAAAGCCAAAGAATTTGAAAATACTATTCAAATTCATTTTGAGCACATGCTAGTGATGGCCACACTCCTACATTATATGAGCACATTATATTTTATAAATCTCAAATAGGTAAACATATGTATTGGTAAGAACTTCGAATCATAACAAGAAACTAGGATTGTATAATTGATAGGAATGAATTGTCTATTATTTTTATATGTTATTTCATTTGAAATTCATTCCTATTTTTATGTTAAATTACTCATTTTGTGTTCCTATTGATGTGTTATGTAGATATGATGATGGAATACAAAATTTGGATTAAAACATATGGATTTCATGGGAGCTTCATATGAGCAAAAAATTGTCTTAGAAGAGAGGATATTAATCCACAAAATCAAGCTAGAAAATCGAATGCAAAACTCATATTAATAGAAGCCAAAAATATTTATTCCAAAACTAAAGCTTAAAGCTATTAAAGAGAGTTTTGGCTAGTACATTTGGATGCAAAGAAAGGTTGTCCAGAAACATCTTTGTTTGACATTACAATAACCTTTATTTGGCATCACATTTGGAGCTTATGTTATGGCAAAGGGTTGTCCAAAATTAAGCCAAAATAGCTATCCAAAATGCACAACATAAGAAGATACAAAACTAGCCAAAATAACATCTCAAGATGACATGAAAATGGGCTTAAAAGGGAATAGTAGCTGACACTCTCCATGCAATAAATCTGCTAGGTACAAACAACATAAAGTGGACAACTCAAAAGAGATGGAGCATGCTTGGTAGGGGACTTCTCTCTTGATAGGTGATGTATATAGCTTGTCCTTTAGTGTGAGTGGAGCTACAAAAAAACGTGGAGAGGAGCTGTCCATAACGTCTCCATCTTATTGAGTTTTGGAGTTGTCCAAGTGATCTTCATCTTTGGCATTGGAGCAGTAAAAGACTTGATCTTCCTTTACATTTGGAGCTGTCCACAACATGTTCTTCATTGCCAAAGGAGCTGTCCAAGATGTCTTCATCTTAGGCTTGCATCAACATGATTGGGAGCTGTCCAAGTGATTTTCTACTTTGTATTTGAAGCTATCCAAGACATCATCATCTTCCTTGACTTGGTGGAGCTGTCCAAGATGTCATCTTGTTGCGTTTGGGAGCTGTCTCTTTGGCTTAGGATCTATCTAAAAGGAAATCATATTCTTGATCTTTGGAGCTAAAAAAAACATGCTCATCTTCCTTGAACTTGGAGCTGTCCAAGTGCTCATCATCTTTGGCATTGAAGCTGTCCACGACATCATAACCTTTGAAGCTATCCACAATGTCTTCTTCATCACCTTTGGGGCTATCCCAGAAGTGTTGATTTTTGAGATTGGAGGTCTTCCAAGACTTGTTGTTCTTTGATCTTTGGATCTGTCCATATATCGCTATATTCAAGGATGTGGTCTTCTTATTTAACTACACGAGTTCGATGTGATTGGAATGTCTTCCTTAGATAGGTTTGGTTAGGACATTGCAGCTGGCTTAGAGTGCTTTCCTTAGATAGATTTGGGGATGTTGGAGCTGGTCTTGAAGTGCTTAGGAGTGTAACGTAATTGGAGAGCTGATTTGGACAAGGAGCAAGGAGCAAGGAGCAAGGAGAGTGGATAGCTTTGCATGGATAAGATGGTTGAAATTGAAGAAGCTTTCCATTGGGTTTTCATTATTCTTGCATTGCTTAACATTTTAGTTTTTAGTATTTCATCTTAGAAGCTTTAATGGTTTTGTTTTAAACTTTCAAATGCTTAAACTTAACATGTACAAATGCTTTAACTTTCCATATGTTTAGTGTGTTTAATTATAAGTTTATAATTTAATTCCTTGATAATGTATGAACCTATGTTTAGTTATCGATGAATGGAGCTTGTTAATTTTATTTTTCCAGCCTTTATTAACCTTGATTTAAGGTTCGAATCTTATAATTTCATATTTTTTAGGTTTAAATATTAATTTTTTTAATGTTTCATTTCATGAAGTTTCATTTATATCTAATGTGTTTAGTTCATCTATATTTAGCAGATAGTCTTTATTTTTAGTCTTTAGGTAATTAAATTTTAGTTTTTACTTAATTTATATATTCTAGAATTTTTTTTTAGATTTCTAAATTAATTATTGATTAATTAGATTTTATTTAATTGCTTATCAGTTTAAGTAACTAAAGTTTGCATTAGGAAAAATGTCAAACTTTGACTTCTTAGATTAGTAGTTAATTTTCAAGCTTTTGTTTTAATTGATTAAGTATGATTTATGCTCATTCAATATTTGTTTTAAGTAGTTTAAATATGTGTGGTTAGTCTTTTTAAGGGCTTGGAGATATTAGAAGGATGAAAGGATGACAATTGTGAGAATGAAGTTGAATTATACTTAATTTGGTGCTTGAATGTCTAGGTTAGTTTGGGACTTAAGTTAAGTGTCATGAATTAGGAGTTACTTATAGGCTTGATCGCCCTTTAAGTAATTTCCTAATCCAAAAGCTAGGGTTTAGCGTGTGATATGTAATAATCCATAGCGATTCCCGAAAGTAGTAATATGTTAGTTTAATTTGTTAGGATACTTAATCAACTAACCTAGGATCCTATGCCTTTATATTACACCTTCTATTAGGGATCAAATTGATTGAGATTTAATGATTAAATTATTGAATTATGACCCCTAATTTAGTGCTTAATTGTTAAATTTATGCCTTATTATTTTAAATTTGCATGATGGAACTTGAAGATGAAGATTGGAGCAAAAATTAATAAGAAAAGTATCTCATTTCAATACATTAATGGCACCCTACCAGGGTCACATTGATGGATGAACATGGTGCCATTATAGGGACAGAATTAGACCTTAAACGATGGTCTCTCAAGGTGCCGTTGTAGGGAGGCAGGATACCGTTGAAGGATACCATTATAGGGACACAATTGCAGCTGTTGAATGTTATTATCTTATTTCCTTTATCAACTAGAACAAGTGGGAGTTTAGAGAGTCTACATAACACAAGAAAAATAACAATACAGAGAGAATTAGATAGAAATCAGATCTAACTTAATGAGAGATGCTCTTGCTTCTCTCTTAGTTTTTCTTAGATGTTTTAGGCTTCAAACACTTGTAATTTGAGTTTT
>JAOXYD010245004.1:0-30425 GCA_028565735.1 Pinacopodium congolense
TGAAATTGTGAAAAAGAATGTTGGTTTTAAGTGGGGTGATGAGCAAGAAAATGCATTCAAATTGATTAAAGATAGGTTGAGCTCTGCATCTTTGCTTACCTTACCTGACCTTGCTAAAACTTTTGAGATTGATTGTGATGTTTTAGGTAGTGGCATTGGAGTTGTTTTGATGCAGCAATGACATCCAATTGCATTATTTAGTAAGAAGATGAGTGGAGGAATTATGTAATTGGGGCTTACCATGAAACCTAGGGATAGGTGCTGGCAACCCAAGGTATGGAAAAAGGTAGAGGGATCGTGTTTAGGCCCATCCTAGTTTGAAAGAATAACTTCTTAACAAATAAGCTTGAAATAAAGCTAATTAGGCCCAAAACAAATCTAACACGTAAATAGGGTTATTTTAGCTAGAATCCACTTATTTAAATCCTAGATAACATAACTAAAAGTTCTAAATAATTAAAATACAAAGTCCAACTTGTTGGCCTAAAGATGCTCAAAACAGCTTAATTATAACAAATGAGTTGTTTAAGTTGTACAACAAGCTCAGCCTTCTTCAACAAGTCTAACACATTACTACAAGCCTTGAATCATCATTATAAGCTTAATTGATGTGTCACCAAGTGTTTTGGCTTCTTCTATTGCATATAGATCCACCATCAAATTATTAATAGACTCTTTAGCAAGTTGAGCATATGATCATGTCATTGGACCTCTAAGATTATCCCATGGATATTTTACTCTAATATCACTTTGTTGAGCTTATTTAAGGGTTTCTCCTTACTGCCCAAACTCTCCGACACATCCCACTCCTTCTACCTTGCCCAAATTCACTTGTGATGCTTGATCTCCATCATTCCCCCTCTCCACAAAAGAATTTGTGTTTAAATCAATTCTACATCTACAAAATAAAAAAGGAGATAAGTCAACAACATTGAAAGTAGTATGAGCATTGTAGTTACTTGGAAAATCAATTTTGTAAGCCTTTTTTTTATATATAAAAGAGTTACTTACATTCTTTCTTAATACAAAAGATCAATTACATTCTATTTGTTGTGATTAAAGGTGTGGGAATTCCTAGTGTCTCCAAAATTTCAATTTGCTGACTTTGTTTTTCATTGGCATCTTAATTGCGTTTTATTATGTTCCTTACATCAATTTGCCTTTTTGGAATGGTAATTGAAGGGGCATAGGTTGGAAATTGTGTGAGCCTAAAGGTGAGAGGAGGGGTCACCACCAAAGAAAAATAGGAATTTAGAGACAAAAGGGTTGAAAGGAGAAAACATTAATGGAGCATTTCTCTCTAACTTTCTCTCTCATCTCTATTTAGAAAATTTGAGTTTGCCTACTATAAAGAATCCAAAACCATACAAACTTTAGTCACTTAATGAATGTAGAGAGATCAAGGTATATGTGTTGATTCTCGCTTTGACTGAAAGATATAAAGATGAGGTTTTGCATGCTATAGTGCTTAATGCAAGCTGGTCAGGCCATGGCAATATGTTAGGAAGGTCACGCATGATGGTTTTAGGAATAAATTCAATTTTTTGGAAAAAAAAAACAAGTCAATTGCTCTTATGCCTTTAACTCCTAAATAGGTCTACGAGGACCAATCGAGATTAGGAAGAGAGAATGAAGAAAAAGAAATTATTTTTATGTGTGTTGTGTGTGTGTGTGTGTGAGAGAGAGAGAGAGAGAGAGAGAGAGAGAGAGAGAAGAGGTAGCAATCAATGAGGGTTTGAATGTTTCCCCCCTAAGCTATGTCAACATATAAAAATAAGAGTCAATTTTCTTTGTCTCATTGTCAATGTCATTTCATACATTGACATTCGATTTCTTTATTGTAATTAGATGAGTTTTGGTTATCAGAAAGATACTACTAAAAAAATGTCTTCCTTTTCCAATTTCCTTAATAATCTACTTTATTTCGAATGCCTTAATCGCAGTCAGTGTCCAATTTTAAGTGAAATTTCTTTTTATATCAAGATGCTTATGGTACTAGGTTGAAAAAAAATTCATTAAGATCATATCTTTATAGCTTCAAACATGTACATTTTTGCATATTTGCTTAAAGGAATCCTAGCTTTCCACTGAAGAACCAATGAACTGTCATAGCACTGAAAAGTAAAAATTCATGCATACATTTATAAAAAGTTTCCTGATTGAAGAACGCCAAAATTTGCTAGAAGCAAACATACCATAAGTGTCAGAATTATTTGGGAAATGGAGAGACTTAAACTCTCAACTCTCAGAGCAATAGTTTTGGAGCTGCCTCTCAAACCATTTGACAAACACTCCCAATAATATGGTTAAGAGGATTATGTGATATGAGTATATGTCCCCTAAAAAGCTAACTTTGGCAATACCCATAATCCGCTTAGCATAATCAATAACCTATTATTTTATAATATAGGGGGAAAGAGTACCATAGTACCTGAATCTATAATATATAATTGGGATACATGCAATAAAGGGTCATAATCAAGCAGATCAATGTCTTATAGCTGGAATGAGCATAAAGGAAAAACCATCAAGGAAACTTAAAGAGAATTAGAGTTACCTAAACTTTTTGTTAGCAAGATCTTAAGATAGCTGAGATTAAATCTCATTTATTTAGATTGTAGTTATTATGATTATAATTATCTAGTTTGTTTTAATTAAGATTATAGTTGTTTTTTATTATGATTATTAGTTAGGATCATTGATTATTAGCTTAGAATTTTCATGTATAAATATATGTTATTAACATGTGCAAAAACACAATAATATAATACAAGTTTCATTACTTTAGCTCCAAATTTTTTTAATGTTCTCTCCTTATTCTACATCGTTCCTTATTAACATGGTATCAAAGCCAAGCCATTTAAATCCTCTAGGCATCAAAGGATTTTCTAATTTTTTATGACTCTATTATGCCTCCCGTTGTCTCTTACTGCTCTATTCATCACTTGCATTATTTCCATCTCCAGTTATCTCTTCCAACTAGATCTATCTTTCAATAGTCTCTGCCTATTGCTTACACCTTGCATTTCTAGTCGACATTACCTTCAACAACTACATTTCTTATCAAATGTCATCTTCTAGTAGCACTGCTAGTTGTTAGGGCTATCAAAGTCTCCTATATAATGCCCTATCTGCCCAGATCCACCTCCAATCTTAGTCTTTTTAAAACTTATTATATTTCTAACTTAACACTTAATCTTATCTCTATTGGTCAATTGTGTAAAAAAAGGATTAAATGTTACCTTTTCTCATTATGTGTTTAGGTACAGGATCAACAACTAGGATAAATTGTTGGGATAGGTCATAGGATGGGTCAATTATTCGAACCTAAATCGTTTCATCTACTTTAGAATCTCGTGCCTACTAAAACATCCACCGACTCCTCTACTCACCAATGGCATCTTTGTCTTGGTCATGCCTCAGCTAATAAAATTTAATCTTTAATCTCTTGTAGCATGTTAGGATTTACAAAGTTTGAGTGTTTTAACTGCTTATATTGTTATTTTGCAAAACAACCTGCATTGTCTTTTACCAATAGTGATTCTAATTCAAACAATCCATTTAATCTCATACATTTTAACATTTGAGTCCTTATCCTATCTCTTTTGTAAATGGTTATGGTTATTTAGTGTTATTTACTGATGATTATTCTCGATTTACCTGGATATATTTTAAAAAAAAACATCAATCTAAATTATCACAAGTTTACATTACCTTTGCAAATATGATTAAAACTCATTTCTCTTATACTATTAAGATCCTTATAATAGACAATGCGATGGAATACCTAGATTCACCTTTACTTCAATTCTTTAATCACTAAGGGACTATTTTTCAATATTCTTATCCTCACACCTCATAGTAAAATCAACAAGCTGAGTGAAAACATCGTCATATTCTTAATTTTGTAAATGCTCTTTTGTTATCAACCTCATATCTAGAAAAAATTTTGGGGAGAAGAAGCTTTTAATGCTATCCATACCATCAATAAGCTTCCCACCTTGGTTCTTCAAAAATTATCTCCTTTTAAAAAGTTATTTGGTAAAAATCCTTAGTAGTCTACTCCTAAACCTTTTGGTTATACATGTTTTGTTCTTTTACATCTTCACGAGCATACAAAATTAAAACCTCGTGCTCATCGATGTTGTTTTCTAGGATATGGCATTTAATTGGAATCCTATTTCCAATAAATTATGCATCCCAAATCATGTTGCTTTGTGAGAAAATATCATGTTTTCCTTTCCTTTTAAGTTTCATCATTCTATCAATTTTGAATCTCTATTTTTCACTGATTCTTGAATTGAGTTGTTTCTAAGTCCTAATATATGGCATTTTGATAAGCTGAATATTATATCTCCCCCACTTACTCCTACTAAACTTGTACCGATTGTTAAACCTACATTTGTACCTGCATCCACCCCTGACACCACTCTTCGTTATTCTAATCAGGTAAGAGAAATTCCTCATTATCTTACTAATTTTCATTGTTACTCTGCTATTACAACCCTTCATGAGCCTTGATCTTATCGTGAGATATCTACTAACCATCTTTAATAATAAAATATGAATAAAGAAATTCAAGCATTAGAGAAAACTCATACTTAGGACTTGGTAGATCTTCCTCCTAACAAAACTCATATTGGTTTTAAAAGGATCTACAAAATCAAGACCTACTTCAATGTAATTGTTGAACGTTACAAAACTCGCTCAGTAGCCAAAGGTGATACTCAAAAGTATGACATAGAGTATGAAGAAAACTTTTCTCTAGTAGCATGGTTAACGTTAGTTCATAGTCTCTTAGTTATAATTATAATTTTTCAATGGAAACTTTATCATATGGATGTCAAAAATGCTTTCCTTCATGATGATTTAACAAAAGAAGTCTTTATACTTCCTCCTTTAGTTTATCACTCTCCTCACATGGTTTGTAAGCTTCAATGAGCTATATATAGATTAAAACAAACTCCCAGGGCTTGGCTTGCCCAATTTAATTCCACTCTTACTTAATTTGGGTGTACTTTTTGTCCACTTAATTCTGCTTTATTCACTCAGTAAACTAATGGTGGTATTGTCCTTTTGTTACTTTATGTCGATAATATAATAATAATAGAAGATAATGCATCTAGTATTTCTGCATTACAATAATATCTTCATCAACATTTTAAAATGAAAGATCTTGGTTCACTTATCTATTTCTTGGGCCTTGAAGTTCCTCAAAATTATGAAGGTTATTATCTCTCTCAAGTTAAACATGCATCTGACTTACTTTCTCGAACTAATATCACTGATTTCAAAATAAAAAAATAGTATCAACACCCTTAGAACTCAATTGGGAACTTACATTGTTTGATGGCACTCCTCTTGATGATCCTACTCTATATAGACAATTTGATGGAATTTTTTTTACCTCACTATTACTAGACCTGATATCTCATATGTTATTTAGATATTTAGTCAATTTATGTTAGCTCCTCACTCTACTTTTTTTTTTCAATGTTTCGAATTCTTTGTTATATTAAAGGAACTCTCTTTCATTGTTTATACTTCTTTGCTAAATCATCTTTGGTATTATTTGACTACTCTGATGTTGATTAAGCTAATGAACCAATAGATTGATGCTCTACAACTAGTTATTTCTTCTTTTTGTGAGATTTTCTTATCTCTTAATATGGCAAAAAGTAGACAATTATTGCTCGATTTAGTACCAAATTTGAATATCATGCTTTTACTGATGCTACATTCGAATTACTTTAGTTACGACGGTTGTTAAAAAATATGGTTATGAAATATTCATCAAGTATGCTTCACTGGGACAACAAAAGTTCCATTTAGATTTTTATAATGATGTTTTTTATGAGTATAACAAGCACACTGAAGTTGATTGCCACTTTATATGTCAGCATGTACATCACAGAACCATACATTTGATTCCTATATCTTCTACTAATCAAACAGCTAACATATTCACCAAGACATATCCTCCTACTTGATTTCAACATCTTGTAAACAAACTCAATTGGCATCTTCTAGGGAATGTTAGCATGATCTTAAGATAGTTAAGATTGAAACTTATTTGTTTTGATTGTAGTAGTTATGATTATAGTTATCTTATTTGTTTTAATTATGATTAGAGTTGGTTTCATTGTGATTACTAAGTAGAATCATCAATTATCAATTCAATATTTTCATGTATAAATGCATGTTATAACCCTTTACAAAAACACAACAATATAATATAAGTTTCATTACTTTAGCTCCAAAGTTTTACAATATTCTTTCCTTATTCTACAGTATTCATTCCTTAGTAACACTTTTTAATTTAACATTTAGCATCTGGATTTAGTCAACATGTATTCATCCATTAATAAGGAGTCTCCATCTAAAGATTTGAAAAGATATCCAAGCACCTGAAGTAGATGAACCTCCCCTTCCCAACCAAAACCAAGAAAACAAACAAACAAAAGAGGATAAGACTAGTGAATGAGAAAAACTAAAAAAAATTGCAACAACAACAACAATTATGCTTTTACAACAATATCATCTCAATCCTTATCTTTATAGTAGCAGTAGTACAAAGACCCATCAAATTATAAAGAAAGTGGTTTTAGCTATTCAAATAAGCTTGCCACATCTAAGACATGAGATTTTAAAAAAATGAAAGATCAACCAAATAGCCAACTCACTTATCCTAGGATTCCGTATAATAAGAAATACATTGGCATAAATTTTTAAGCAAATAGTTTGGGCTAGGAATTACCTCATTCTCCAATCTACGAGAGAGTCTCTCATCTGTCTCATTGTACTTGCCTTAATATGCCTAAGCAAAGTAGATTTTTCATTTTCAAAAATAAAAAATGCCATGTAACAAGCCAATTGGTGGCCCTTGTGCACTGATAATCACCACTACTCAGCTAGATAGTCTTTTTCTTTAAAAAATTACCAAACTACATTCAAGGTTGGCAAATTTGATTTGAAAAATTAGCTTTAAGATAACTCTTGATTGTACAAATCACTCGAGAAATCATTTAACCTAGCAACATTAGAAACATACAGGCACAGATGAAAATTTGAAAATTAATTTATAAATTCCCACTTCAATGAGAGTAATTAAATATTTTTTTAAAAGGAGAGTAAACAAATAATTACCATTCAAGATAAATGTGTTCTAAGTATATGACACAAAATTTTGAAACTAAAACTCATTAAGAGAGTTATAAAGTAGACATCGAATAAAAATAAAAAAATAAAAATAAAATACTTTGGTCAAATTAAAAGAAAAAAATTTCAGAAAGGAAACTGATTCTTGTTTTGGGGGAGAGAAAAGTTACAATTTAATGGATCGTAAGGCAGTTGAAATTTTATAGAAATTGGGTTACATTGGAATATTGGAAAGTGAGAAAACAATTGGAAGTTTAGGGTTAGTCCTTTATAAGTTAGATGGCATTGGTCTTTGATATGTTTGGTCCTAAGTGGCTTATGAACCCACTAGACCTATAGAAAAATAACACAAATATTAGTTAAATATAGAAAAATCTGATATTTTAATATGTAATTTCAGAGTAATTATTAAACTAAATTAAGCTTTATTTTAACACTTCAATACCTAAACTCTTATTTTGTATTAGATATAATTTGACACTAAACCAAAATAAGGGGTTTTGAAGTAGTAAATGAGGTTAATTCATGTTCAAGTGCATTAGATTAAATGGGATCATAACTTTATGGTTTTATGATCATAGAATATATTAATGTTAATGAATTTTTATAATTTTAGTATCTCTATTATAATAAAATTAAACAATATGTGAAAGATTAAATTTAATAGAAGGACAAAGTAAGTGAAACAACTAATCAAATAAATAAGCAATCAAAGAATAGAAAAAAAATGAGTGAAGTAAAAATATATGTAATTTAAGAGAAGAATCAAGAGTAAGCAGGAATTAAGCGTATTAAGATTTAAGCAAATCATGAAATCTTTCTTATAGCTTTATTTAATCATTTCAATAAATTTAAATATTTAATCAGTACATAATCATTTTTCCTTAAGATAGTGTTACATATACTTTATTATAGTCAAGAAAAATTCACAAAGATTTTAAAAAAAATCCTCCTTATACATTAAAATATTTTTGAAGAACTTTTGAAATAGTTTTAGATCAAGTTTTGATCAAAAGATTGTCTTAAATTTTTTAGAAAAACTGATTTTAAAGAATTTAATTGACCAATCTACCAATATTAGGTTTTTAGATCGTCTGATTAACCAATACGAACGAGTGATCGATCAATGCCATTCTAATAAAGATGAAAAATGTGTATGTAAATTTCTAACTATACTAGTCAATACATTGGCCGACCAATTTGGCATATTGAACAACCAATATACTTTAAGAAAGAGAATTTTTAGTGAATCTATGGATTCAATTATGCTAGTCCAGACGTCTTACTCTAATGATTCTTAAGATTTCTAATAATAGGTATTCACTTAGAGAAGTGCACCATATAATGTCAAGATATGTGAGGAGCAAGTATATATATAATGAGCCTAAGCTTATTTCTTCATATGAGAAAATAACATCTAATTCTAGCCATGAAAATTTTAATGGTCATGCATCATCCTGTAGGTATTAATAAAAAATAAAGTTTCATACATTAATATATAGTTTACATTATAATCTAAAGGGGTCTATAGTCTAAGCGTTTATTATAATTCATCCAGTCTAACATGGAGGTAAGTGTACCCCATTAACAAGTAACATAATGAACAGTTAGTCCAAATATCATCTCCTATAGAGATCTACTGTAACTACTGGGTTAACTTACATTTAATTATCTAGATAACTCTAAATTAAGATAATAAAATAAATTAAATAAATAAACTAAACTAAGTTAAGTATTAATTATTCAATCTAAGTGCAAGCAAAGAGCTAAAGGTTTTATCAATCTTAAAATTTAGTTAAGGTTTTGGAGTTTAATTGATTAACTAAATTTAGAGAATTTTTGTATGACTAGAACTAAGTATCTACTTTAAAGTAAGATAAAGTTGTGATTAAGTCATATTCCTTTTCTCTATTGAATATATTTTACTATTTGGTTATTCAGTGAACCTTAGTTAATAGGTATAGGAAAAGAAAGTTCAAACCTATAAACTTTTTTTAAATTTGAAACCTTGACAAAGAATCAAAGTTTGGTCATTTATTGATTCAATTGTGTTGTTTATTGACTTTTCCAAAAATTAAGGTCAATTTTTTGGATCCTTAATTACCTAAAGGTCTATTTTAGATGGCCAATCTACAATAGATAATTAAGAACTCAAATAAACAAAGATCATCACACATAATTAATCTATTTACTACCTTAATTCTAGCTAAAGCAATTAAGCACACATCAAGATCAATAAATTCAAAGATGTAAACATGAAACTAAGACCTTATTGATGAAATAAAATAAAGAGTCAATACAAGATAGAAGTAAAATGTTGAAAAGAATACAATTGAAATTGATATCTCAATTGCAATCTTTCCTGTCTAATCCACCTTAAATTCTCTTGAATATCATGTCCCATTAACTCAATGTTAGAAAGAATAGAAAGAAAACTAAACTAAACCCAAACCCTAACTAAGAATAATAATGAAAACCTAGCTCTCATAGTACCTCAAATCTCTCTCTACCTCTACTACTTTCTCCTCTCATCCCTGTTTCATGTTGCCTTCTTTATTTTTTATAGTTTTAGACGACTCCTAGGGTTATAATGGACCCTAATATGTTTCTTAGGGTATTTAAGTCATTCTTGGTCCAAATAATTTTCAATTCTTTGGTTTCCAAACGTACAACAATGCTTGAATTGAAGTATAATGATGTCGTTATAAATCACTATTTCTCTTCTAAATTTTCTCCAATTTTATTCACTTTCATATGGTAGAATGTTAGTTTCAATAGAACATAAAGCAAATCATTATATGGGGCCTTTATGTTCCACATTCTTGCACAAATCATCCCTTTTTTGTCCTTTTTCACATTTTAATCATCTTAAAACATGACATAAAAACCTATATGAATCACCCCTATCAAGAGGGCCTAAAATTCAAGGTAAAAATAGGTATAATTTTATGCAAGGTCATATTGAAAGAACATGTAAGATTTTACTCATTCTTATAACCCTCTTTATCAACAAAATTACATGAATAAACTCGCAATTGTTATAGGTCTTCTTATAAGGAAAAAGGCACCATACATATTATTGTTCAATATGGTCATATTTCTACCAAGAAACATGTCATTTGCTGATGTATAGGCTAGGCTTTACTATCACATAAGGAGTGCTCTTAATCCCACACATATCTAAATGAGAGCTTCATACACCACATACATTCAAAGAAGACCTAGAAATACACATAGGCCATATTCCTATTGGTCTTTCTCATATAGTAGTAACACTTTCAATTCCCATCATATGAGATACTATTTTTTAGTTATTGAAATATTTGTATAAATTTTCTTTAAAACAATGCTTGCTAAGTAAACAGAAAAAGATATGGGCTAAATAAGTATTAAGCCCTAACTTTATGAGGTATATACTTACTTTCACATTGATAATATCTGAGGATATTAACCTGGAACAATAGAAATCATTATTATATGTATTTAGGAGTGATGATTTATTAATCTTTAAATTGGTCTATGAGGTTTTTGACAATTTCTCATTTATGTGAAAGAAGTTTGCATGTACTTTTTAACCATATGATAGAGTTTAAGGGAGTGATGGAAGTAACTTATTTTCTTTTTTTTATTCTTATAAATTTGTATATCATATATCCTTTATTGTTGAAAAAAGGGAGTAGAGAATGATGGTATTGAATCTTGATCATTCATGACGTATGAATTATGGGAGAGCATGCATTAAATATTGCTTTAACATAAGGGGAGCTTAGTCAATGTCATTTATTTTCCACAATACTAGCAAATGTTTTTTTATCATTAAAAAAAGAGAAATTGTCAGATTAATTAAGGTCCTAACCCATATTTTTATGATAATAAAATATATGGCTTATAAAAAAATTATGTTTAATGATATTAGTAGGTCTATTAATATAATTAAGCAATATTTAAAAGATGAGATGTAATAAAAGGGAAAAGCGAGCACACGAGCTAATCGAATAAATTGAGAAAACAAAGAATTGAAAAATGTAATTCAAGTGAAGTGGCAAGAATAAAGAGGGATCAACCATATCAATATTTAAATAAGTCATAGAAATCATTCTAGAAAATTTATCTTAGACATCTCAATGAATTAAAATTTCAATTATTGGATGATCAATTTCTCTTAGGCATATTGTATATACCTTGTCATAATCAAGAAAAAATTTGAGACTATTTTCAAGAAAAACTCTTTTAATATATCAAAATACTTTTAAAATTTTTTTGGAATGGTTATATATCAAGTTTTTTATAAAATGAGTGTCTTATAGTCTTTGATAAATCTTTAAAAGTTTTGAAAAAAAAATTTAATGAAATTTGGTAGACCAATCTAGCATAATGGTTGACTAATGCCTAACCACAATAGTACCAATACAGTGTACAGTATACCAGTTGACCACTATGTCTCTATGGTTAACTAATATGCTTTGATAGAGTACATGTTAAGTTAATGTATGGATTATGTCCAACTAGTGGTCTTATATCCTAGTTGGTGGTTGTCCAAATAATCAAAGGTAGGTAATTGGCTAGTCGAACATGCTTAGAAACAAGTCATTATAATAATTAATTAAATTCTTTAATAGGCATTTTGGTTGTTTTGGGTAGAAATAGATTATAATTATAAGAGAAGAACATTTGGCATGTTAGAGAGTTAGTCCTAAGAAGCTAGAGATTCTATGTGTATGATGTATAACACATATTGAGCCTTTTCTATTACTGTGAGTAAGAGAATGATATTTTGAATTGTATGTTTGGGCAATTGTTACAATTAAGGAAATTGCTTACAATAGACTTTGTGTGGGTTTTTCTAGAACTTAAATAAGATTTATAAAGAGTTTTTTTTTTCATACTTAACAAATTAAATTGTTTATAAGGTATCCTATTCATTATGGTAACCAAAATATTCATCCTTAACAAAATAAATATTTTGGTTGCTCGATTTATAGTGTAGGGAGAGAACTATTATTCATGGAGTTACTTCTTAATTGCTAGGTGAACAACTAAATATCAAAACCAATGGCTAGATAATTGTGAATGATCAATAGAAGGTATGTTGCTATGTTTCTCTTTTTAGTATTAATTTACAACTAATTTTAATAAAACTACCATTATGACAATTATTCCTTATTTTAATTATGTCTTGTGGGGTTTTATTGAAATTTTAAAGGAACTTTTTTCAAATTGTCAAGATAAAAAAGTGTGCATGACATGTCTGTGAAAATTGGTCGAAGAAACATAAAGGGCACATTTATAAATGCCTTTTTTTCTTGAAAAGCAGTTAATTGTACAAGTGAACCCCAATAAATGAAATGTTATAATGATTTTAATGGTAAAGGTAAGGAAACATTTGTCAGGTCATTTTTTAGTATAAAACCAAGTCTCAAATAGTCCATTACAAAATTTCTAAAACTTTTAATAAATATATATGTCATGTATGAACAAAAAACATTATAAACATATTAGAAGACTTAAAGAACCTTGATGACTCAAATCTATGAGAAAAGGGAAAAGATGTAAAACTAAATTGATGATGCTTGCCCACAGATCTAGAAAAAATATAAAACAACTTAATGAGAGGCAAGACATTATCTCATGAAATCTAATGGAGATTTGAAGTTTAGGGTGTTTATTTTAATGAGAAATTTGTTGTTGATTTACGTGCAAAGTCAATATAGATTACAGTTAATAACAAGTCCTTGTAAGCATGAAAATCACTGTGTATTAACTTCCAAAGGGAGAATGTTGATTATTATGCATTGTTTTTACAAGAATTTGTGCTACTTAAGGTGTTATTAGTGTTTAGTGAAGCTAATTAATACACTTAAATGATGACCTAAGGTTCTGAATCTTAAACCTATCCTCCCTTCAATTACACAAAAGAAAATTGCCAGGCAAGTTGAGAGAGCAAGAAGGGACAATCATGAAGGGATAAAGAATAATAAATTAAGCAAAAAAGAAGTTGTAATAAGGCACCAACATTGTTGAAATTATGGTCACAATAGAAAAAGATGTAAAATGTTGGATTAACTTTTAAGAAAACTAGCTTATTTAAAAGTAATTAAAAATTTCCTTTTTCTTTTCTTTTGTAACTATGAGTTATAAGTTAATTATATTTTCACTACATTGTGATGATATTAGTAGAGAAAAAGAAGTTAACCTAATGCATTGCAAAATTCAATCAGAATTGAGAGTTCTAATGTTGGAAGTTCACAACCTACATAAAGGAAAGGAAGGCCAAGAGCAGCAACATCAAATTCAAACCCTGATCCAGATATTCTTAGAATGAAAAAGAGAGTTGTAAGCTTTTAGTTTAATATGAATTACATTATAAAAAACAAAAACATGCGTGTGATTTATATTACTTAAAAATATATCTTCTCAAGCTTATCAAAAATTTGGTGTTTCATTTAGAAAAGTTAATGGAAATACTTATTTCAGGATAATGATTGTAGCCTTAATTCTCTTATCGAATGTTGTTTTGATGCATGGGAATGATAATTTGGTTTATGTCATATTGTATAGGGTATTATGTTATAATATATGGATTACATATTCCACTACCATTTTTGTTATTCCACTACATTCTACTATTATTGATGTGTTTGTATATGCATATGCACCATATTCCACTATTATTGATGTATTTGTATATGCATATGCACTATATTCCACTACCATTATTATGTCTGTATATGCATCATATTCCATTGTTATTGTCAATTTTTTATGAATTAGTTATATAAATTTGGCTTAACCTAGATACTTAACTAGTTATATTATTTTTTTACAGTTACTAATTAATAGGAGGAAGAAACATTTAAGTATTTAAGCACTAAAATCATAATGCCCCTCTAACGCAAGCCTTTAATCTATTAAATACTATCACATCTCAACATTCTCAACTCTATAATCTATTAAGAACAACCAATTAATGTTATTTTTATTAGTAAAAAATAATGTTGATAATAACGTAAAATAAGGACAATTATGTCCTATTTATATTTATATTTTTTACCCTATGATTTTGATAAGATCATATTATACCGATGCACCATATATTGATAATTATTAGGTAGTCTGACACATAAACAAAGTTACTAATAGTTGCAAACATTAAGCACACATAACTAATAATAAGTTCTTAAGTAAAACAACAAGACTTCAAACTAATTAAACAAAACAAAGAAAGCCCACATAATGTCCTCATCAATTAGTAGTATTTGATGAAGAAAATTGGTTTGTTCACTAGCTTTTTCGGTTCTTGTTTGTAATTTTTTTAAATCACCAAACAAAAGGTAGTGCAACAAAAATAATAAAGAAGAGGAATGAAAATATAACGTTACTTACAATTAATAATTGGACAAAGTGATTGAAAATATAACATTACTTAAAATTAGGCCTTGTGTGTTATGGTTTATGGTTTCTATTTTTTATTTTTATTTTTCTAAACATTAAAATTGAAAAAAAAACAGTATAGAAACTGAAAAAATAACAATAAAATAAAATAAAAACAGTAAAAAAACACATAAAAATCAATAAAAACATATAAAAATAATAATAATAATAATAATAAAGCTTAATCAAATGAATCCTTAGTAATTGGACAAAGTGATTAAAGATGAAGATTAGAAGAGACCTCTTTAAGTCAACTCCAGTAGCATAGATAGTATTTTGATTTAGTCATTTACAATCGTATATTTTTATTTAGGTTAAGAATGAACCTTAACTTCTATTAGAATGTTACATTGGTTCCAAAATTTTCATGTATTTTTATTTTTTAAAATATCAATATTTCTCTAATTAATTCATCTATTTATTTAATTACGTCACCTAAATTAATAATGGCAATAATGAAGGTTAATATCGGATTAGATTTGATATAAAATGAGAGTTCAGATATTAAAATACTAAAAAAAAGAGTTTGAACTAATTTTAAATTTTTTAAATTAAAAATTAAAAAATTAAATTTTCTTAAATTATATCATACCACTTTACTATTAAACAAAATTATATACAAGATTAATATGGTATTAGTAATTATCTGAAAATCAAAAATGATTTTTAAAGCTTCAAATTAATTTTTTGAATTTATGATATTTATTTGTACACTATATGCAAATATAAACCAAAAGGATCACAAAGAAACTAAGGAGATGTTTGATATTGTTGTTGGTTGTAATTTTTATGTTTTTGTATTGGTTTATATATTTTTTTTGTTTTTGTGTTATTTTTTTAGTTTATGTGTTTAGAAAAATAAAAATCAAAACAGAAAAAAAAATTTGACCAAACAACCTCTAATGTTTGTTATCCATAATGTTTTTTTTTAATTCGATCATATTCATAGAGATAGGGGACATAATGCACACTTGAAATGGTTGGGAAAAGAAAAGATTCCTTTTATATGAATTTTTAACAAATCTTACCCTTTCAATTAGTATAGCTTATTTTTTATTTTTTTAATATAGAAACTAATGACAAAAACTGTTTACTTTAGTTTATAGACTTATATAAAAAAACAAACAAGAAATTATAAATTAAAAAAATTAATCTCTTTATATTTTATAAAGAGATGTTGTAAATAAAATTTTGTATTCAATAATAAATATAATATAATATTTGATATATATTTTAAACGTATATAAGGATACTTTGATTTCTTTTGTATTTAATTATCATTACTAATTAATTTTTATGACAAATTTCAATTAAAAAATTTAGTTTTCAATTTTTTATTATAAATCACATCAAAACATATTTTTAAACAAAAATAGAAATAAGAAATAAGAAATAAGAAATAAAAATTAAAAGCTATAACAAAAGAGAAAAACAAAAGTGACGCCAAATAATCATGGCCCTATTTGGGTAAGTTCGTGATTTCTTATTTCTCTTTCTATTTTTTTAATTACAAAAACTAATGAAAAATTGTACAAAAACTAATGAAAACACATAAAAATGTATAAAAATTAATGAAAATAACTTGCATTAGTTTCTATATTTAAAGTATAAGAAATTGAGGATTTTTTTTCATTTTTTGTTTTGATTTTTTATTTCTATTTTTCTAAATACAAAAATTAAAAAATAATATAGAAACTCAAAAAATACATAAAAATCAATAAAAATACAAAAATATAAATAAAAAATAGAAACGGAAAGCCAAACTAATAGGATCCTAAACCAAACGGGCTTAAATAACATACATAAAAATAAAAACAAAATGATAAAGGTCTCATTTGTTTTATATTCTTATTTCTATTTTCTGTTTTTATTTTTTAAAATATAAAATTAAAAAATAATAAAAAATAAAAAATAACATACAAATAAAATATAAAAACTGAAAAAATACACACACAAAAACTAATAAAAATACATTAAAAAAATAAAAGCATAAAATAACCAATCAAACCCTAAACTAAAGAGCTTAAGTAAACCCCCGACTCTGCTCATATGCGAGAAACTCGTTTGTTAGGTGAAATAGAAATATATAGTTGTTATTAGAAAGACCAATCAAACTAATAAACTAGAGACATGTGAGTGGCATAAATTTAATCTAGTCCTTTTAAAAAGAATAAAAAATAAAAACTCTATCAAGCAAGATGCGTGAGGGTGGTTTTAGTATTATTTCTAACAATTGATGATTAATTAATCAAACTTTTAAATGCTCAATGAATTTTCAAAGGAAAAAAATTAATTGGAAAATTGATATGATCTATTAATCGATACAAAGATTTCAAATTGTGGTACGCTACTAATTGAATCTAGCGAGAGAACTTAAATTATTACATCAAATACATCATCTTTTAATCCAAGGAGAATTAATAATTAAACTTAAGCATGAGCCTCGCACTCATCTAAGAATAATTACTTAAAAGAAACGCCTGCGGATAGAAAGTCAAGCATGCAAATAGATATATAATTTGGGCAAATTAGCATTGGCAATTTGGCATCCCTAAAACCGAGGAAACCAAATTTCGGCCGCACCATCTCGACATTTGACCTAACCTCCCAAAAATTACTTGGAAAAGAATTTATTCAAATACCCAAAACGTATGAAACATACTAGGACCAGCAAATCTTGTATTTGAAGTTTTTTAAAAACTTGATCTTGCTCCTCTGATGCAGAGCACAATAAGAAGTTGATTAAAGCCTATATACCACTATAAACAAAAGGAATAAACTGCAGGCTAAACAAAAACCCCTTCTCTGATCTCTCCGTCTCTCGCTCTCTGTTAATCGTTTCCAAAATCAGATGTCTATGTATCAGATTTATACGATTCTGCTAGTGTACACCCTTTTACTTCCTTCCTCTAAAGCTGCCTCAGGATCGCGCTCCATCCTCCGAGCAATCGGCGACGAGAAAAGTTCGCCGCCGGACTTCGCCGTTGAGTTGAATGTTACGAATTTTGATACAGTTCTTAGAGATACGCCGGCTTCTTTTGCTGTTGTCGAATTCTTCGCCCACTGGTCAGTTCTCTTGTACACTTGATCCTTACATCTATTGTTCTGAAGTCTGTCTTCCTTTTCTTGTTAATATTAGATTTTGAATGTTTATACACTCAGCTTATACTTTGGACTGAATTTGAGGTGAGTGGAAATGGTGGTTAAAGGGGTTGGATTAATGAGATAGACTTGTTTGGTGCATTGCCTGGTTAAACCGGCGCGTGAACGTGCCTCGGATGATTGATTTTTAGGTGGAAGAGTAATGGAAATCTGCGGCTTAATTTTTTAGCCTGTGTTTGGACAAAAGTAATACTTTTTGAATAGGAAGATTCTTCTTTTATTCTCTTTAGGCTATGCATCAGTTGAAGGGATGATTATATTCCACCTTATGAGCAATCTATTGGTCTTTAGAGGAATGAATAGGGTGATTGTCCTTCTGAAGAAATCAAGCCATTAATGCCATAGGTTAAAGACAATTGGCAAGGTCGACCATTGCGTTCTTTTCAAGTGACAAAATCCTTTTGCCTCTTAGCGTGGTGTTGGGCAGTTAACCAGGATGTGAGAATTTTGGATAGCAAGATCTGTTCTCCAAGTTGCTTATGATCACATTTATAACCTTTCCACCTGACTATTAGTTATATACCAGTGGCATGGGATGTCAGGACCACTTACTCTGGCTGTCTTTTGGTTGCATTCTGTTATGTCCTTATAAGCACGATCTTTAAACCTGTACCCATCAGCGATTTGTATATTTTTATCACTCTTCTTTTTTATCTTAGTAGACAGGAGTCACATTTCATGTGTATTTTACTTTTTATCAACAAAATTCCCTCTGATTATTGGTATTAACTATTTCTTCCTTAAGAAAAGATCATTACTCTTGTCTCTTGTACCATAAGTCAAAATTTGAAACATTGGCAATAGTAGGCACAAAATGCAGCATAAAATCTGATGTATTGAAATTCCTGCTTTATAGTCTAAATTTATATCTGATTTTGGATTAGCCAATTTAAAAATATTCTTTTTTTAATTCTATGTGTATAGCATCTTCTCTGTCAAGATAAGCCATTTGATTTTATTCTCTCTTTCAACTTCTGCTTTTCAGGTGTCCTGCTTGCCGAAATTACAAGGTACTCCGAGGAATATTTTCTTTCTTAATTTGGATATGAATTTTCTTACTAGTTTTTATTCATTGAACTTCAAATATGCAGCCTCACTATGAAAAAGTTGCAAGGCTTTTTAATGGACCTGAGGCTGTGCATCCTGGTATTGTATTGATGACGAGGGTGGACTGTGCGTTGAAGGTTTAATGTCTATATTTTCTCCACTTCTTTAATGCATGCATGCTTTGATTACTTTACTTTTTTGAGGGTTTGTATTTGTTTTCCTTAACAGTGAGATTTATTAATTTACATAAATAGTGAGTTTAGTTGTTGGTGATGTCTGTTTTTCCCATTTGTTCAACAGATTTCTACCGAAAATCCAGTATCAGAAGAAGTAACTGTAATATATTTGTATGTTTATTTTTGAAGGCAGTATTTGTTTCTTATCTCGTGGAAGTCAAGCATGACATACTGATTACATTTTTTATAGTAAATCCCAACCATCACCATGGCTAGATTCCACTTCTGAAACACAATTGAGTTTCATCAGCACATCTGAGAAACTTCTAATATTGTTTCTGGATTAGTATCTTTCTTCCTGAAGTTGCTTTCAGCATTGGTTCTTTATCAAGAGTGATGCAGTGTCACCATGGTCTTAGTCTGTTAAATTTCCAGTAGGCATGTTTTGAGAATAATCTTAATTTCTCTGTAGTGAACCAACTGTTGAACTACTAATTTCCTTCCTTTTTTTTCCGTAGATGTTGTGATTGGCCACATGCCTAACATGTTGCTCTCTGGAACTAAAAGAAAAGGAGAAAAAATTTAAATCCTACCTTATACTCATTTAGAGGAGACTTACATCCTTTCTGGTGTCATTTTCGTAAGATTTTATATTACTAAAAACAAGGACCATGTTGGTCAAACTTCCCTGTTCCCTTGGCTTAAGGTTATTTTAGTTTTGAGGAAGGCTTGTGTTCCTTGGATGGCTCGTTTATAAAAACTCAGTATCCTTCACCATAATTGAGATTTGAAAATTGGTTGGAGTAGTATTTAACAATAAGTTTGCATGTTCTGCAGATACTTTGGACATATCATAATTTCCTCAAAACTATTAAGCATTTAATAATATTTATATGTATATTAAGGATATTTCCATCATGGACACGGCAAGCTTTACTTTAATTTCCATAGATCCTTTCACCCTCTCAGTGATACTTTGGACTTGATATTTTGAAATTCTACTTCTAGAACTGCCAAATCTCTTTGTACTCATATCTTCCTTAATGTGCCTGTAACTGAAATCATTGTTTGATGATTAGTCCCCTTTTGACTTGTTTGGCAGCACAGGCAAATACTAAACTCTGTGATAAATTTTCTGTGAGTCATTACCCTATGCTTTTTTGGGGCCCGTCATCTAAATTTGTGTCAGGCGGTTCGGAACCTAAGGAAGGGAAAAGTGAAATTTCTGTAATTGATGATGGACGGACTGCTGAACGGCTGCTGACTTGGATTAATAAGCAGTTAGGCAGGTATGAAGTGTTACCAGCTGTTGCTTGTTCTGATCAAATGTTTCTGTTGCATTTTACTACATTTGTGCTCATAGTAGGGATATCTACATTTCTGGATTTTCCTTATGGGATTAAGTCATGACTATTTGAATTGTTTTTGCTTTGTATATAACATGATAAATTGTTTTCAAGAATAGTTTCCTAATACTAGGTATGATTCTGTAGTGATTGTCAACTTAAAAATGAACTTATTCTATCTTTGATCTAAGAAATTCATCAAGGATTATGTGGGGTGGAAGATATATCAGGATGAAACAAATGAATTCACCTGTTTCATATTATCATCTGCTATGGGAAACTTTACAAAATTGACAAATGCATGTTTATAATGTTGTTTCAGATTTCAGTGAGGAACCTATATATGTAGATGAAATTATTTCCATAGTGCTTCACTCCTTATACTTTCTATCAGTTTCCTTAGTAGTTGACTGCCTTTCTTTCTAATTTCATGCAGTTCATATAGTTTGGATGATGAGAAATTCGAAAATGAGAACCTTCCATCAAATATATCAGACCCTGGACAGGTTGTTTGCCCTAAGTTTGTGTTTGTAATTTAAAAGTCATTTTGTTCACATAATAAATGCTAAATTTATACTGTACATGGCTGGTTAAAGATTGCACGTGCTATCTATGATGTTGAGGAGGCAACATCAACAGCCTTTGAGATTATATTTCAGCCCAAGGTATGGATTGTATTTGATCATGTTTCTTTATGTTGCTGTTGTCTGATCTACTTCATCAACAATTGATATTCTTTCTAAGCAGATGATAAAATTAGAAACTCGGGCATCACTTATCCAATTTCTGCAGCTTTTAGTTGCTCATCATCCTTCCAAGAGGTAAAGACTTGTCTTAGTGGAACAGAATTTGTGATTCCTCCATTTGCTTACTTTAGCTTAGTTTTGTCTATTAGGTGCCGGAAGGGCAGTGCAGAAATTCTGGTAAATTTTGATGAGTTATGCCCACCAGATAAGTTGTCTCTGAGTACAGAGGAATGTGCTGGTAATAGCAAAGACATTCTGACAAATTACCCAGTTTGTGGAAAAGAAGTTCCTCGAGGATATTGGGTAGGTAGAAATCTATTTCCTTTAAAATGAAGGGCCTAACTTGAAAAGGCGCAATTTAAATGTTTCCCCAACTTTTCCTTCAGAGTTAGCAGTTACGTGCATGCGGTTTTGATCTTTCTCTGCAAATTTGCTTGTGCGACATACATCCATCAAGCTTGTTTGAATTTCTGTTTAACTGATTGGAGCACTATTACATTAGCAGACAAACCATGAGATGTCCAAATTTCATGCTTTTGTGTTTTTCTTTTTATGGAACCCTTTAAACTTTTTCCCTGTAATTTTCTACTGGCTGTACTGTCATTCAAAGTCATCACTCCTATTCTATCATAATTTACTGGGGTGTTGGTTCTTGGTTCTTTTTGGCCTTCTGTAAACAGCCCCATTAGATTTCTTTAAGTTTTGAGTCAGGTGCTTAGCATTTTCTGAACTTTGATTTAATTATTGGATATATTTGCAAGTTAACAAATTTCTACTATGGTTATAACTAATGAACTTTGAGCTTATCGTGTCAATCAATCTTTTCATTGTCATATCATACTGCAGTTCATGTACTTTGTAAGTTTTAGAGGCTGATGAAGAGCATTGATAATGATATGATCCATGTATTTCTTGTTATACTAACGATTTCAAGAAATGAGTGGTTGATATTCACTGAGCATGACGTTCATTTATGCCTTAGTGTGGTTATCTAAGCAAGCATCAGTTTCCATCTATGAACTTAACTCTTGCTTCCTACTGTTGTTGTTGTACATTAGATTCTAGATATCTATATATATATATCCTAAGTTGCTTATGGTGATCCATTCCAGATGTTTTGTCGGGGAAGCAGGAATGAAACCAGAGGCTTTAGGTAAGTAAATTTAGTAGAGAATATAACTTTGAGAAAAGTTAGTATTCTTGTTAACCTAATGCGCAAGCAACTACAAGATAACATAATGTTGTATTTAACAACTTACCTTCAGTGGTTCATCCGTCTTTTCAATTGCAGCTGTGGTTTATGGGTTCTATTCCATTCACTTTCAGTACAAATTGAGGATGGAGAGAGCCAATTTGTATTTACATCTATATGCGAATTTATTCACAACTTCTTTATTTGTGAGGAATGTCGCCAGCATTTTTACCGCATGTGTTCAAGGTAAAGAAACTCAGAACACCGAGCTCTAAGCTGTTGTTGCTCCTTCCAGCTAATTATGGGTTCAACTAATTTTGCAGTGTTAGTCATCCTTTCAACTCATCTCGGGAATTTGCACTTTGGCTATGGAACACTCACAATAAAGTCAATGAGAGGTTAATGAAGGAAGAAACGTCTCTGCGAACTGGTGATCCTAAGTTCCCAAAGATCATATGGCCTCCGAAACAGCTATGCTCAACTTGTTATCGCTCTCATAGTCAAAGAGGAAGTGGATTGAGTGAGATTGATTGGGATGAGGATGAAGTATACAAGTTCTTGGCAAATTATTATGGAAAAGCCCTGACATCTCTGTACAAAGTCAAAGGGAGTCTTGAGAGCAAAGTGACTGATGGAGCTCTTGAAGATTTAGTAGCCTCAACTAATGCAGTTGTTGTCCCTGTGGGGGCTGCTTTGGCGATTGCTATTGCAAGTTGTGCATTTGGAGCGCTTGCTTGCTACTGGCGTTCTCAGCAGAAGAGTCGGAAGTATTACCACCCACACTCTTTAAAGAACATATGATATTTTGAAGGGTAGTGAGTGTTATCAGAAAAATATATTTATAAAAACAAATGAAAAAGTATAACCAGGAAAAGGAAGAAAAACATGAAAGAAAAGGAGAGTGGAATTTGATTGTTAGAAAATGAGAATTGTCTTATTTATTTTCCTTCCCCAATATTTCAGGCCAAGGAGGAAGCTGGAACTAGATAGTTAACCGGCAAAAGTGTACTCAGCTATTTAAGGTGCCCTGTCGGGTGAGAGTGATACAGTCAGAATAGGAATCCAGATCATGACCTTGCTAGCTTTGCACGAGACCTGCTTTGAGGTCCTCCTTTGTAACCTTACCCAAAATTTTTCATAAGAATGTTTTGATTTAGACTGTACAGAGTCATGTCATAATCAACATTTGGAAGATAAACGTCCTTAATTCCTCTTTTATTATTTGTTTAATTGTACTTCAACTACAGGTCTTTTTTAAATATTTGAATGCACTTTTTATGCATATGATTGCTGAATTATAGTCTCATCCTTTTCGAATCAAGTACAGGTCTTCTTAAATATGTGAATGCACTTCTTAAGCATGACTGCTGTATTATGGAATCTCCTCTCTTTTTGACTGCTGCACGTCCACAGGTTCTGACTATAGTTATGTCAGGTTAGAAAACAAATGATTTATTTATACCAAAATTAGAAGTTTTCGAGTACATGCAGAATTGAAAACATATCTAGAGCCCTCAAAGGCTTTACGGAGAATGAGCTTTAAGAAAGCTCAAAACCTCAACTATTCTTAGCCAGCACAGGTTTACATAAGGCTGGAGAGTGACCACTGATGATTCATTCCCTTTGAGAAAGCTAAATTTTAAGGGAAGCAAGCGGTATTGGCTCCTAGATTTGTATGATTCACTTTTTGCCCGACTAGCCACACAAGACTCCCATCTCTTTCTGGCCTATGGACTCTCATACCTTTAGCAGTGCAGGATTCTCTGATCCAGTTAAACTGCTCTTCTGAGCGGGTGCTCTGCTGTGATGTTCTCATTCTTTAGTGTTCTGCAGTTCCTTTCATAGGAAATATACACAGAAGCTCAGAGTTTATATATAAGTAGTTGAGTCAGGACCGTGTACCTCTATCAAAGTTGTCAGGTCTGCTTAGCTAAGGCCCTTACTGTGCTATTTAATGACTATTTCCATCTAATAGAATGTTGTCATCTTGTGGCGACTTAAAAGATGCAACTGGGAAATTTTCTTGTGTGAATTTCAGTTCCAAAAGCAGAAGTGTCCTGGGGAACGAGGTAGCAAGATAAATTATTCCAGCTATGTATGAAGCCATTGTAGAAGAATGGTCTTGAGAGGTCCTCATAGAACTTAAGGGTGCTAAAGGTAGGCTTGAAAAAATGATGGTTTAGACGGTAAATTTTATACTGTCTACCAGAAAATTTCATGGACCCTAACTGGCCGCTACAAGACCTGCAAGGAGACTGCCTAGTGCTTGCAACTTCCATTTGATTTTGAATAATTCATCTTGGTACATTTTGTACAAAGGATACCTCTTAGGCCCCAATAAGGTTGGTCAATCGTGTGGCAATTGGCACGTTAAGAATGGCCACAGCAATAATTCTCCCGATGCTGGAAATGTAAAATCAAATGTACCAAGATAATATTCCATTTGATTTTGAATAATTATTTTCACACCAATTTCTAAGGTAAGACTTACATGATTAACTATCTAACTAAAGTTATTGTTATCATTAGCTTTTGGACTCAAATCAGATTCGATAATAATGATCGAAGGTATGATTAGGATGTGCGTGTCTTCCTCTCTTAGCAAGAAAACTATCAGAGCAATGATTTCAAACCCCTGTTGCCTCCTTTTTCTTCTCATTTGAGTTTAATAATCATTAGGCGTTTTAGATTACCTTGCATGCAATTCAACAGCATTATGCACCCTTCTTCATTTTAGCATGCAAATATCTCACTAACAGTAGTAAGACAGCCATTTCTAATATGTTAGTTATGTCGTTCACCTTCGAGTTGAGTGCTCTAAATGAAATCACTTATACAAAGTGCAATATCTTTCTAGACAGAACTGTCTAGATTCTTTTCCATTAGCCATTTTTCCAAAAAAATATTTGAGTTAAAATAAAAATAGTATTTATAAACTGGATGTGCAACTTCATATTTCAATCCTTGAATATGGCGGCACCCATGGAGTTACCTTTACTTGCCAATAGACCAGTTCAACTTCATTCTCTATCACCTGTATCTTTCTTTTTTCAGAAGTAGATTGTTTGTATATACAGAGCATTTACCTAACTGTACAATGTCTTAAGAGAAGAGGCAACAATAGAATTCACATTTAAAAGGCCATTAATAATTGGCAGCTGATACAGAAGAAAAATTATTCTCAAACTGTTCCAGCTGTGCTTCAGAATATGAGCTTGGAATGTTCTCTTCTTTCGTATATTTCTTCATTCACTTTGAAACAGAAGACACAATAGTAAGGTTGGCAGGGCTGTTGATTCCAAATTACTTTCTTTTTGGCAGACAAATTATTGAAAACTAACCACATGAGTCTGAGCTTGCACATCTGAAGGCTCAGTTTCTTCATCAGATGAAGTGAAGGATAAACTTGAAGAACCCTATAGATCAAAGAAACAAATACAAGAAGGTTTAAAACTTTAATAAGCGATAAGCGGTTATTAATGCCACTTCATATCTTGACAACTGAAGTCAATATGGTGGTTAAACTCACTTGTTGGTGGCGGCGACGCTGTAGCGCAGTTAATGCTCTTACAATCACATAGACAGGAAGAATAACTCCAGCAGTCCTCAGAAATATCAACTGTCAATTTAAGGAAGTGTGAGTTTAACATTACAGAAACAATCTGCTAATTTCTTTTTATTGATCGGATCATTTTTTTTTAAGTTACAGTACCATGAATAATGGGAAAGAAATATCACTGCTTCCAGTAAGGATGAGAGGGAGCGTATGCCTTAAAATCAAAAGAACCATTAGCTGCAAAGAATACAAAAAGCAATCAGATCAGCAAAGTTGTAAGAAATGAATAAACCTGAACCTTATAGTCATAAAGCAATCAGAGTTAATTACTGTCTAGCACACAGCCCTTTGAATATTTAAGTGCTAATTGAATAAGTTGATAAAAAATGAGAATCATTTAAGTTTGCAAGGAGAAAGAGATTTACCAGTACAGCAATTGACCGGCAGAAGATGGCATTTCTTGTACTTGAAGTTGAATCTTCGTCATCGTAGTCAGAATTTAGGAAATTGCTGTCAGTTGAAACCATTGCTATGATATGTGGACCGTGTAGATCCCTTCTCGATGCTTCCCAATTTCCCCTGAATCAAAAATGAAGTAACAGTGAAGTTTTTGCAGAAGGTAGCACATTGAGTTCCTGATTAGTGACAGTCAATACAAAAACCAAAGTACATCATATAGTCACCTGAAGTTCAAAGGAATACGACCAATTTGGAATAGAGGTGGAGGTGCTGTATAACCAGGCTTGAATAACTGAAATTCATCCAATCTAACATCAAAATGCTATATAGCAATTTGGCTTACACATGACAAAGAGAAATTCCAATGAACGTAAAGAAAGCCTAGACACTTGGGAATTGTTATATCTATATGAATGAACTCACCTGGTGGCATATCTCACATGTAGTGTTGCCTTTCTCATTACACCACCTCTGTACACATCTTCGGTGAGCATACTGCAATCACAGAGAATCAGATTTGATTATCATTGAATTCTCAGGATACGCAATGGTAAACAATGGACATTCTGCAGTTAGGATTTACTGAAGGAAAGGCAACAGCAGCAACATGATCAAATAACTACATCAATAGTTTCTGGATTGGAACAAATATATATATATATATATATATATATTACAAGTTTCAAAGGCTTGTGAACTCCACTCTCAAATTGTGAATTAAGGTAACTCAAACAAGAAACCATTTGTTTCTCATTAACTGAGATAATGCTTCACAGCCCACGTATGCCATCAGCGGTCATAGTGCGTTTCTAAAGCCATGAAACCAATTCTAACTTTGTGCTCAAAAATTATTTGAGAACAGAAGAAACCATTAAGCTTATGTTGGACATGTTAAAAGCTCCATTTTTCATGATCAGCATAATCAATCACCAACATCTCAGGTTCTTACAAAAATGCCAATGGATCTTAAACATTATTCACAGAGTTCAAAATTTAACTCACTCCTGATTTAGCTCTTTATTTCAGGCAAAGCCACATATGCAGAAGAAAATACATCCATAAGCACTAGTATGATTGAAGTTTGCTGTAATAAAAATCAAATTGTTCTGATTGTATAAGTGGAAAAAGCCTTTTCTACTCCGGACAATTGGGAGCAATTCACGCTGAAGGAATGGGGACTTCTAGAAGAAATTCATAGTCCTGTCATTTTCATACTTTGTAAGAGGTAGACCTAGACCATTCTACCTTCAAAACTCCCAAAAGTCAAGGGTGACGACTTGGCTCAAATCTAGTTGCAAACATAATTTCAGAAAGTCAAAAACTCCATAAGAATATTCAAGTTTGGCATCCGAGTTAACACCTAAAAATAATCAATGGTTTGGACCAAATTTGTCTCACAATTCAACCCATAAAATCTGGGAGCAAAGTGAAAATTGTTCACGTGTCGCTTAATAAAAAAAGGAAAACAAAAGAAGAGTTGACATCTTCAAAACTTTTAATAATGCAATGGATAAAGGCTTAACGAAAACCTTCAAGCTGCCGCGACATGAACAGGGTATTTCCATGTTCGAATCTTCATCCTCATCCTGGCAAATTCTGCACTCAACCAATTTCCTTGGAGTCGATATGTCTCCAAAATCAACTTTCTGGGAACACTTGTCAGTTTTGACGTCCTCAATTGTCGACATCGTGGCTTGCATCGCCCGATTTCTGCTTTCAATAGCAGCTTCCAACGTGGATTCAGTTATCAAACGATCCACCAACAACACAAAATGATCACCCATCACCAGTTTCTCAAGACAGGCAATGAAAATTCAATTTCCACGATTCGCTTTAAAGTTCAATGACCCAGTTGCCACAACAAGTCGTTTGTGCTGTTGCTGTTGCTCTCGTTCTTCTTTCAATCAAGGCCTGAAAACCATAGTGCTTGTAAGAAAATGCAAAACAAGGAATTGGGTTACCGCAAGAAATAAATGAAACAAACGAAACAAACACTTCAAAAAATTGAAGAAACCAATTTGGAAAAGCAAATTGTACGAAGTTAACTAAAAAGGGGTAAAGCGTCCAAAAGAACACGATCTAAAGGGAAAGAAAAAAAAAAGAGTTCATAAATGTCAGGAGGAAAAAGGGAACAAAACAAAAAGGGAAAGCAACTTTTGTGAAGAACATATAAGGGAAAAGGAACACAAAAATCACAAAATTGGAAAAGACCCAGTTAAGAAATACAAGTCCAACAGCGTTCAGAAGTCGCAGGAAGAAAGTGTACCCAGAAACGAAGCAGAGAGAAAAGGGAAAGGAGAATGAAGGAAACTTCAGGTAGAAAAGATGAAACCTTTACCAATACGAGGACAAAAGGGAAGGGAATAAGCATCAAGGGATGATAAGAACAAAAAAGTTGAAAAAGTAGAGACTTACAAGAAGGGGGATCTAATATTCTCGAAGCTAAGAAAAGGGTCGCTCTTTCTTTCTCACACACTATACACAGAATTCTCTGTTTGGGGATCAAGCAAGAGATGGAGTGAAGGAACTCAAAACATTCACAGAACAAACATTTGGCATAGCGCTCTTTCCATGAATCAAGTTTGCTCCTTTCACAAATTTATCTAAGCAAGTCGTGAGCCTAGAAACCAGGACCTCGTTTCTTGCTAGGTGTGTCTCTGTTCAAACTTGGGAGCTTTTCGGTGTATATATATATATATATATATCCATAATATATATAAACATATTTATTGTCTGAGCTTTTGTTTTGTTGTACAGCTTAAGGTGAAAGGAAAGCGAAATGGCGAATGCCTCTCCTAAATCCTATCGCTTTGAGGTTCTATTGTCAGCCTTTTTGCCGCTTATTGTTGCCCACCTGACATTCCATTCTTCGTCGTCTATAGCCTTTTGTTTCTTTTGGATTTTGGATTTTACATCTTATGACATTTTAAAAGCACCAATTCTATCACTCAAATATTCAATTTGTTGTATGTATTGAAGATTTATGTTTTAAAAAAAACCACAAATATAGCTTTTCTCCACAAGAAAGACTACATTTTCTAAGAAGATAAATGAACCAAACTGTGAAGATTATAATTCCTATATGTCTTATATGATATAATAAATGGGATGCGTTGGATGGATGATGTTGGTACTAACAATAAGATAAGGTTCAAATGTTTTGGTATAGGTAAGGCAATGCTGAGATCAAATTAAGGATATATATACTTGGACCATAATTATTATTTTATATAGGATTTAAGGCATTAACATTTTCATTATTTGAAGCTATAAAATTAATATCAAAATTAATATTTAATTGGATTATGAGGTGTAATTTTTTGTTGTGATTGTTGTATTTTTGTATTGGTTATTTTTTTTCGATTTTTGTGCTATATTAGTGTTTTTTTAATTTTTGTATATGAAAAAAATAAAAAATTAAAATCAAAAATCAAAACCCACATAAACATAATTTAAATTACTCAAGGGATAGGTCTCCCTGTGAAGGAACTCTTAGTGTGGCTTGCTTGCCAATTAATTGGTTTTATTAAGATAACCTATTTGAAGTAATTGTAAGGAATCTCTTATCCTTCAATTATTACGTGTTATTAATTGGTGAATATCTTTGGTTACTTGTTTAACAATTAATAAGGGAGAATGGAGAAGCAATTGAATTGGACCAAATAACGTCATCCAAATTAGACCTTTTGATGTATCTCATCTCAGTTGCAATTAATTTGGGGTCAAAATGTCGGTCTTAGGTTTCTTCAATTTGAATTTGTTCTCTTTTGAACGTAATTGGGCATCTCAAATAAAATGTTGAATTAATCTAAGTTGACGTTGTCCTCTTTGCGCACTGCTGTGTTTGAATTAATCTAAAAGTTGACGTTGTCCTCTTTGTGCACTGCTGTGTTTACTTGAATGTAAAACGTGGAATATAATAGAAAAAATAAAACCCTAGCCATATTTAACATGTGGCTAGAGGTGGCCCTTTTTGTACCCTACTTTTCGGAGGTGTTTGGCTATTCGATTTGCACTTAATTTGGTTTCCTGTCATTTCCACGTATACCATTATATTTTAGGGTTAACTGCTAAAAAATATAAAAATTTTCTTTAATTTTTTAATAATACTAATTTTTAATATAAAGTTATGGGTTTTTTTTACTATTTACC
>JAOXYD010245005.1:0-16810 GCA_028565735.1 Pinacopodium congolense
TTATCCACATTATGTTGTATACAAGTATTGTTTCTGTGTGATAACAATTCCAGAATTACCCACTTAAAGTTTTATGCATTAAGTTGATTATGTGATACATGGAAAGAATCATGTTGATAAATAACTTGTGTCCGTCATGATCCCATCAACTTAATTCACTTACGGATGACTTGAGAGATTCAATATAAGGTGTGCACTTAACGTTTGTTGAATCTCTAAGTCAGCACATGGGCCAAGTGGGAGATTGTTAGGTTATTTAGCAATTAAATGGCCAATGTACACTAAGAGTCCAAGAGTCCAATATATATGAGTCCAAGATGATGATGATTGGGCTGTAACTTTATTGGGCTAGCGGGTTCATGCCCCTTTCCCTCTCCCTTTATTAATCCAAGTGTTATGTCAAAAAAGAATACTTGAACATAACAAGATCATTACAGGTTTCTAATCATCTGAAACAGATCAAAGCAAAGGCAGAGAAGGAATAAACAATAAACACCAACCAAAGCAAAAATCATGGATTCAAGTTCTTGTTAATGTTTAATATCCTGGATAAATTGCTTTCACTTGATTCTAAAGTTGTAGTAGTTTTATTGATTTTTTCTTTTTTGTTGTACTACTTTATTATAATTCTTTTTTAAGGATTAAACATATATTGTATATATTGGAACTCTCTTATAAAAAAATGGAAATAAATTGGACTAATGCAATTTTTTATAAGAGGATATTTGTAACTTTCCCTTTAGAGACATAACTTATATCCAAATAACGATGCTAAAATTGACACATAATAACAATTTAACAGCTTACGAACTATTATGCGATATTAAGAAGGATTATGTAAGAAAGATGAATCACAAGAATCTAGCCTTGAAGAACAATAAGGCTTATTTGCTAGTTAAAAACGGAGAAGTCTAGTTTCCTTCAATAACTTCATCTCATACTTCCTATGACGAATATTACAGAATCTTGCAACTAAGAAAATTCTTTATTTTAAACTCATTGTGCATGAACTACTTTATGTCATCAATAACACTTTGATCATTAACAGCCAAGGTAACTTCATCTGCACGGTGCTAATAATGCAACAAAAATATAGTTGGAAGATTTAATGACTAAGGAAGAATTCGCATTCTCCAGAGAAAAACAACACAAATGAGAGTTTGGCAGGCCGCTGTCTACAAGTTTTTGCTAAGGAATTTTTTCCAATATTGTTAAAGACAATACTAAAAAATTGTTGTTTTATATTAATTTTTAACAATACATTTTTAAATTGTTACAAACTTATTGTAGCCTAAGATTATTTTTGTTATAATGACTATCTTATTGCAACCTGATACAAGGACATGTTTAATTTACACACTATTATGATATCATCACAATGAAACCAAGCGAAAATGTCATATACACTTCTTCGTACAACTCACTATCTAAAAAAGCATTATTAACATTTAGTTATTTAAGAAACCAACCACAAATGGATGCCAAAGCTAATAAAAGACATAAGTGCCTTCTTGTTGGATATAGCCTTTAGTTACAAGTTTGGCCTTATACCTGTATATAATCCCATATGAATTATACTTAAATCTTATACACCCATTTACATCTAATATGCAAATTTTACTCAGGTAACCTAGTAATATTCCAAGCGTCGTTCAATTCTAAAACTTGAATTTCAGCTTCTTACCATTCGAGAATTTGAGAAGCTTGTGAATATCACAAGCTTGTGGGTTCAATATATATAGACAAAGCATGAAGAAAGCCTAGTGAGTACAAAAAAAATGAAAAATAGACAACATACTTACAAACATCACGAGGGAGTAGAACCTAAACTTTAAGGAGCCTCCACTGTAGAACAAATACAATTTTGGAGATTGGGAGGAGAATGGTCAACTCATACTGATCTTTTAGCAAGTACATCATGCTACGTGGAAGATTGTCTCGAGGATGACATACCTTTGATATTTTTCAGATGAACAAACTTGAAAGGCATATTCTCGTCATGGATATGGTAATAACACGGAGAAGGTAATGAAACTCCATAGCCATCACTATGATTAGTCACATAAGGAAAGATATCTTTACAAAAATTGGCATTCCTAGAGACAGAAATCTTATTATGCAATTTATATCCTTTATAACCAACTTTGAACTCCAGAAACACAATCAGTCTAAAAACCCAATGGCATACAACTTTGAAATCGAAGAGCTCTGGCCATATTCAAAATATGCTTATGTTTTCTCTCCATTAGTCCATTTTGTTAAGGAGTCTCCACACAAGAAGTTTGATGAATCACTTCATAAGCAGCGTAGAATTTAGGATCATCGTGGGTCCTAATGCACTTAATAGATTTTTGAAACTGAGAAGCAAATAACCATGAAGGGAAAATTATAGGACCCATATATCCGTATGAATCGAATGGAAACAATTATGTGATTTACCATTGGTAAGAATAAAAAGGAAGTATGTTTTGTCTAGCGTAGTGACATCATGAATCATAATCAACGATTACAATGTTGTTGTCGTTCATATGCTTCATTCTAAAATCACATACATAGCCCAATCTATAATGCCATAAAGGAAACTTATTAATAGTCACGAAAAATTATCCATTAAATATACAATATAAATAAAATACGAAAATTAGATAATTTCATTTATTAATATTTAAAAATAAAATTTTGAATAAGACCCTAATTTATTATCATATTAATCTAATAAATATATTGCTTTTATTAATATAATATTTTAATTTAATATATTATTAATTTTTAATAAAAGTAAGTTAAAATTATATATTAAATATTATTATACTTTTTAGTGTAAATAATGATATGTAAGTACGATAACTAATTAAATAATAAGAAGTTTTACAATTTTAATGATTAAAAATTAAAAAATCAAATTAATTATTAATAATTTATTAAAGTATATATTAAAATTAAAATAAGGAAGTGATCATATTATTTACTATTATTAAATAAAAAATAAAAAATAAAATGATAGAGTTAATTTAGTATGATAATATAATATTATTAACTATTAATAAAATATGGTAAGTTAATATATTATTAATTTTTCAAAAAATGAATTCATTTTACATATTTAAATATTTACAAATAATTTTTGATATAAGTAATCATATCTAAATAAGATAAAAATAAAAATAAAATTTTATATACTAATAGTGAAAGTCAACCAAATTAATTATTAAATTCTTATAAATGCATGAATTATTTTGTTAGTATTATTAAGTAATAAAATTTTTGATAAAAATTAATTTTATTTTCTTATTTTAATAAATATATTGATTTTAATAAAATATGTCAAATTAATATACCAGTCTTTGGCAAACTATATTAGTATTACATATTGATTATAACTATATATTTGAAATAATGACATTAAAATATGTAAATCAATAAATTAATATGAAAATTTTCAATTATATTTATTGAGAGTGAAAATCAATCAAATTATTATTAATTGTTTATAAAATAAAAATAAAAATAAATATTTAAGAAAAGTTTAATTTATTATCATATTAGATAATATGTACAATTAGTCATTAATAAAACATTTTTATATTTATAATTATTTATTATATGATATTATATCTTGTAGTATAAGTATAATAAATTGATAAAATTAATAAACTAATATGTTTGATAAACACCACTTTTATTATTTTTCTAAACTCTATGCTTTATGTAAAGAAAGTTTAACATACATGTCACAGATTAATATTTTCATAAAAATTAACAAAAAGAAGGTCAGAAATAATTTTAATAAATATAAAAATTTGTCAAGAGATTTCTAAATTATAATCTTTTGATAGAAAAGAAAATTACAAAAAACTGTTCGATGTCTTTATTTATTTTAATTGATTAATTAAAATACACAAAATATACTAGCAAAGCACACGAGGTTGTCGAAGTGACATGTTCTTGTAGTTTTCTATTGTTTTTTATTTTCTATTTATTCAAATATTAATTATTTAATTCCTTATTAATAATTGCCTTTAAGATTTATTATCATTTTTTTCATGGCCCGAAAATTTAGGTTGATATAAATTCTCCCAAGCAGGTGTACCACGATAAGTGCAGGTTTATATAAGGACCATTAAGGAAAATTCGAAAAAATGGCGATATCAAAATACATTCCGCCGAACACATTTTACGTAATAAATTTAAAATACATTATATTAAACAGTAAATGACTACATGTATAAATATATTACGGTTTATATTATAATATGATATTATATTATATTCGTACATATTTAATAAATGCAGTTTTTAAAGTTTTTTTTGGAAAAAACTTTTCTTAATTTTTTAAAAAATATGTAAGTATAAATATTTAAAAATTAAAAATGTATTCTT
This sequence comes from Pinacopodium congolense, assembly GCA_028565735.1. Taxonomy (NCBI): domain Eukaryota; kingdom Viridiplantae; phylum Streptophyta; class Magnoliopsida; order Malpighiales; family Erythroxylaceae; genus Pinacopodium; species Pinacopodium congolense. Next base: position 4,381 of record JAOXYD010245005.1, read on the forward strand.
ATCATTATTTAATTTTATAAAGCTATTATGTTAAAGGGTATATTAAAAAATAGATATAAATAAATTTTTAATTTTATATTTATTTTAAATATAATTATAAAAATTTAATCGAATTACATATTTTAAATAATAAATATTTAAATAAAATTTATTTATAGAAATAAATTTTACATTATTAATCTATTCTTTCCAAACAGAGGATAATATGAATATTAGAACTATTGTCAGACTTGTCCTGCATAATCAAATTAACAAAGAGTCAGATAAAGAAACCAAATTATAACGCTTTGAGCATGCATAATAAGTCCGTATATTGGATAAATTTGTAATTAAAATAGACTTGGAAAAAGCATGATGCTATCAGATAACATTAACAGAAATTCTTATATTGGATAAATTTGTAATTAAAATAGACTTGGAAAAAGCATGATGCTATCAGATAACATTAACAGAAATTCTTTTAAGTATATTGGAAATATTAATCCTCGGTTTCTAATTAATGAGCATTATTTTATTTTATTATTGAACGAAAATTCAACATTAGTCTCAATAAAAATTAAATATTTATTATTTACCCCCAATTCAAGATCGCAAACTTATACTTTCGTTTCCGACCAAATCTTAAATACCTTTTTTTCTCTCTAATGAAAAGAAGGATAAATATGTACAAAAATTCTCAAAGGGTTAATTTCACAAATATTCTATTTCTTTAAGAGCTTCTACGCGTCCATTTTAAGGTATGAATCTCAACACAAAGCCAAAATATAAATATATTAACAGCTTGACATAGGAACTGTCCATATATGAAGACGAGAGAAGGCATCCACTGGGCAACTTGCATTTCATATTGGCAATCGTAGGCCTCTGACGTGAGCAACGATGATTCCGCGATCCCTTCCCTCGAAGAAAAACATATTAACACGTGGTTCTTTTAAAAGGAAATAAAGATGTTATTTAGTTTCTTTTTAATTCATTTCCGTGAAAAATAAAATAAATTCAACCTCTTAACAAGTCGATTTTCAAAACGTGTTAAAAGAATAAGATAAAAGGCAAAAAAATACATTTAAAATGTTAACGTTTTGTATAGAATATAAGTACATGTTTGAATGGATTTTTGAGAGGTTAACAAGTTTTTTTTATTATAAAAGTCTTTTTTTAAAAAAATAGGTATTTAACTATAGAATTAAAATGCACTTCTTTAATAGATATACCTTTTTTATCAGTCAAAATACAATTTTTTTAAAAGCTTAAATTTAGAGTTTTTATAAAAAGTTTTTGAAATGACTTTTTCAGGTAAATGTTTTAGATCAATTAATGAGCCTATTTTTTAGTCTCTTTTACCCTTATATTTTTAATATAATGTTCGTAATACCCACATATCTACATATTTTCATAATAAATTATGAATTTAACATAATAACGTGTGGGAACATATTGTAAATCTTTTTGCATTACAATAAAATGCATAATTTATTATGTATTTAACTATTTACTCGACTTTAATATTTATTTTAGAATTTATAGTTATATAATATTATTTGACTATTTTTATATGTTTTAATATTTATTTTTTAATGTTAATTTTAAGTATGTTATAATCTATATAAAAATTTGATTAGATATATTTTCATTTATATTTCATATGGTTTAAAATTATATAATAATTAATATATTGTACTTTTCATATTGTTTAATATAATTTAAATAATATTTGTATACATAAATAATATTTATTAAAAAACAAAATACAATTAAAATTAAAAGTACTTTTTATTTTTATATTACCAAACAATCTATTTTATGAAGCTCTTTTAAAAAAGTTCTTTTTTAAATGACAGCCAAACAGTCAACTATCATTTTAGAAAAGCTCTTCTCAGAAAATATCTACAGAAAAATGTTCTATTAACAAAAGTTCTACTGGTATAAGTCCATCCAAATAGGCACTTCGTTGTTTGTTGTAGTGTTGGACTTGGTTGGGCTCAGCTCAAGAAAGCTCACTTTGGGTTACCAGTTTATTTAAAGGCTGCGAAACTTGTCTACCATGTCTCTTTCAGTAGGTTTTTATTCAAATATTATATCATATGTAAGAGGACTGCAGCTTCTTCCACTGCCTTTGAAATGAAGTCTTCTTCAAAAGTTTATATTTCGGAAAAAAAAATAATCGTTAAAAGTGAATAAACTTTTCACATTTTTTTTTACTTGAGTGATTAAATTTTGAAACTTTTCAATTGAATGCTTAAACTTTGAAAAATTAATTATAAGAGTGAAAAAAATTAACTCCATTTAATGTAACTTGTCACTTCAACCAACATTTGACCCTAAGCGGACCTGTGGCATACAGTCAGTTGTTGCCCAACTTGGATCTAACCTTGATCTCAATTAAATTTTGACCCAGAGGCTTCACATTTTCACTGCCCTCTTTTTCATTTTACCTTAATTGAAACATAGGTCGAAGAGTTTCTCCGTCGTCACCCCTTTCTCCTACTCCGATGGTACTGCATCATTCAGGTGTGTTTCTTCCCCTTCTTTCATCGCCTAGCCATTGTGTGATTTACTTTGCAATGAATTTCCATTTTTTCTCATCTTTCTTCCTCTCTTATGAGCCATTATAGGTGGCTTGCATCTCGCTCTTGGTCTCAGTCCAGGTGTAGCGCATTTGGGGTCTGGTGTCCCCCCTTTTTCCGTCATCCTCTAGCTTCTACAAGTAGTATAAAATGTAGTAAAACTGCCAAAGGATCAAAGTGTAAAAATATTAAATTAAATGATGTGTGTCTACTCAAATAACTATGATTTGATTGATTCAAAAAAAAGAATTAAAACATATGACATATGAAATATGCAATATGCAAATTATGAGCGAAATGCAGTTAACTTTTCCAAAAGACAAAAAGTAGCTAAGGCTTTGGATTATAATGAGTTAATCCCTTAAAATTAATGGTGATCGATTGATTTGGGATTTACTTTACTTTAGCAAAACATAACCAATGCTTATGGAAACATATTTTCTCTTTTAAACTCAAATTACTCATTTGATTCATAACTTAGAATAAAAGACCTTAATCACAAGAAGCCTAGAATCAAGTTCATTAATCCTATGAATCCTTACGTAAAATCCTAAAGTTGTTCTACTTTTAGGTTCAAGTATGTTACCCAATTGATTTTCTAGAAATCAAACACCAATGGTTATGGAATTCAATTACCCAAGGCTCTAATCTAAGTGATTAAGCTAAACTAAGCAAACATAAACATTCAATCAGGAAAAAATCAACCAAGTCCAGTCTGTTCATAGCCTAATACTATCCTAACCTTAGACAAAAACAATTACTCACACATATTCATCAATAGAAAATAAGTTAAGGTTATAACAAAGGTTTGCATTGAAGGAATCAACAAGATAGAGTCAATACAAGTGTTAAAAAAAACTAGAGTTAATACAAGTGTTAAAATGAACAATACAAATAACTATAAAGAAGATGGACACTCCCTAAAGATCTTTACACTAGATCATCACTTTAAAGCTCCCAAGAACAAATATTAAGTTAAAGAATACACTTAGATAGAAAAAGAGACAAAAAGCTTGCTATAGTGGTGGATGAGAGGAGGTTACCTTGAATGCTCCCTAAAAGTGATGAAAATAGAAGTATTTATATTCCCACAAGTGGCTACTAGGGTTTCGGAATGATTAGGGTTTTATTTGTTCAAATTTTCCTCTAAGAATCATAAAAATGATGTTGTTTTGATAAATTTATTTAAGTCCCAGAAATTTGCATCTTCTACCCTTATTCGTATTGCTACTCTAATTCCTTCTATATATCTTTAGGGGACATGCAATTAGGTATGTATACTTTTCAAATGATCTTCTAGAACCCTGTAAAATTTCACAACAATTAGAGCTCTAAAAGTGCACTTAATGCCTTCCCCAATTTAGTTGTATTAAATATAGAGCTTAACTAACCATGTCTTGTTCTTTCCTTTTAGTACTCCTTATAGTTTGTCACATAACCTTGGAATTTGGTGTGGAACTTCATAACATAATACTTTAAGTTTTTAAATTGATTTCATACCTTTTCTAGTTCTAGAAGTGCCTTAAAGTGCTCGCAAAATTGCTCCATTTATGTCTTTGAGCTCCTTTTTTATTCTTTTTAATCTAATTAAGTCCAAATAGCTTTGAACCTATTATATGATAACAAAAACTCATAAATAAGATAACTTTATAGATATCTAAGAGTGAAAACACATTAAAACATGGAATAAAAACTAATATAAATCACTCATAACGTGAACCTCTATAAAAATTATTGTGTATCCTTCTTCCCATATGCTTTTAATGTTATGCAAGTTATAACTGATTTTTAATTAATTAAATTTGAATTACTTTTATTATTTTGGCATAACATTCCATTTAGGTTGAATGTTGGTTTAGGAATTACATATAGTTGAAAATTGGTTTATTTGTCTTATGCTATTAGTTTAGAAAATTTTTTACAAATCTAGTTCACCCCATGCCTCTTAGGTTTCATAAGGATTAAATGTTGAACAATCATGAGGAAATGTTTTTAAATATTTTTTAAAGATCCTCTTAATGCATTAAAAGCTTTTTAGGAACTAGTTTGATGTGTATATTACTGGTGTGTGTGAAAACAAGTATCTGAAAATATTAGGATATGTTTTAAGAATAGACTATGTGAATATGTTAGGTTAGGTGAACGTGTTAACGGTGTTAAAGAAAATTTTTTAAATGGTGAGACTTGCTTTAACGTGATTTGAATGTGTTAAAACATGTTTAATAGGGTCAAAAACAGTCTAATGTAGGACTAGTCTACTAGTGGTAGTCAATTAGTGACTGGCTGAACAATGCATATGAACTACTCGACTAATGTCCTATTTTAATGAGATTAGTCAACCAGTGCTTTAAGGAAACAGATAATAATGACTAGTTTTAATAACAAAAAAGTGATAAATGAAACTTAATGAGTTCTAATGACTATAATTGGCCATTAGTCTTTTTTTCACCTATAAATAAAGTGTGTTGGATAATTGTTTTGAAGGAAGAAGTGTTAAGAAACATGAAAGTGATATGTGAATAGTTTTAAGAGATTGCTTTGGATGTTTTTTGGTGTTTTTTATATGAAAATTGGAGCATTCATCTTATTGTGTGTGTGTGTGTGTAAACCCCTTAAACACTTTGGATTAGTTAAATGAGGCATTTTTTTATGAAGTTTATCCAGGGGGAGTTGAGATTGTGATCTTATGATTGTAAAGGTTTATGCTTGAGTCAATTGGAAAAAGAGAGTGAGTGATGATAAGAGTTACCTTAAGGCTCGTGAAAAAGGGAAATAGTTGTAAAGTTGTTAATGCTACTAAAATTCTTAAGAAGGAGTTAGGAGTGAATGTAGGTGTGAAATTGTATATCAAACCATAATAAAACACTTTGTAACTCTGTCTTCCTATCTCTTTTTGTTTTCTAAGTTTATTTTATTCCAATCATATTATATATTGTTCATCATATTGTTTAGTTTTCTTATTACATAATTTTTAAAAGGAAAATTTTAATTAGGTATAAAAGACTTGGAACAATTTTAAAAAATTTGGAGTCACCTAATTCACCCCACTCTTAATTGCTATATAGGGACCAACAATTTTTGACATTAAATCACATAAAATATGGCTTTAAACCTAGAATTTGACCTTCTTCCTTTTGCTTAAATTACCAATTTCTTATTAGAGTGGGTTTAGTTTAGTTAAACTACTAATAAGTTGAAAAAAAAAATCTCCATTGCATATTTGATAAAAGAACCAAGATGCTATATTATTTTCTTGATACTTTATAAAACCTTAATCAAATATATGTTTAAAGCCCAAGACAAACAATCATAGTACTTAGATAAGAGAAGGTTTAATTTTTGGCAATCCAAAAAACTTTCTAATAAACAAGATTGAATTAAAATAAGATGAAATGGAGTATATAAAATGATACTAAGCACAAATTAAGATTATCATAAACAAAACAAAGAGTTTAACCTATAATATGTCATTTACAATTCAAAATAATATATCAAGGAATAAATTTAAACTAAGCACAAACATAAACCAAAGCTGATTAAATTGAATTCTAATATATTATCCTATTTGCATTATGTTTAAAAGAAAATAAAAAATTAGGTAAGAAAAGAGATATATGATCAAACTTCAATTTCTTTAAGATTGGAAAGTAATAATAAGAACTAAAATTAATGAATGAATCCTAAAAACCATATCAATCAAGATTGAACCAATAATTAACCACACATTTCATGCTTTATAGATATGTTGGACCAAGTAAAGTCTTAAACTATGATTTCTTTAATGATAATAAAACTTATTGTTATTAATGAATTTACTTTTGGTGTTACTAATAGTTCTATCAAAATGAAAATAAGTAACATATGAAAAATGAAATTTAATAAAATTAAAAAATTAAGTAAAGGGACTAATTGGATAAATTTGGATAAAAACAAGTGAAGTGGAGCACATATGCAACTTAGGAGAAATTTAAAGGAACTCAAGTGAAAAGCCAAGGACAAAGAAGAATCAAGCACATTAAGATTTAATAGATCATTTTATTCTTATTGTAACCTTAACTTGGTTATTTGTATGAATTAAGAGCTTAATCATTGCATATTAAATAAATGGAATATAACATACACTTTGTGATAATTAAGAGAAAATTTGTGATAATTAAGAGAAAATTTGTCTCAAATTAAAAGAGATATTTTTGATACATTAAAAAACTTTTGAAGAACCTTTTAAAATAGTTACAAATAAATGTTTTATTAAAGAATGAGTTTTAATCTTTGAATAACCACATAAATTTTTGAAAAACTTGTTTTAAGAGGTTTGGTTGACCTATATTGTATTGAGGCCGACTTATGTTAGGGTTTTGAAATGATTTGTGTAGTATGTACATACATTAGCCATTGTGACATATTGATTGACTAGTATCCTTAAAAGAGAGATATTTTATATATCGAGAATTTGTGCAGGAACATTATTTGTATACTTTTTTAGCCTTAATATGACAACTAAGAGAGTTATGGGCTAGGGGGTGTAAGGTGAATAAGGTGATTTGTAACTTTTCTAAACTTAGCACCTAAACCTATTTTAATATATGTAATACTTAATCAAAATTCCACCTATATGATGATGATGATGCCAATATAAAATAATGATTCAAATTTTAGAAATTCAATAGTAATCACAATGACAAGTAATTAAAGGAGTAAAGGGAAGAAGCGATACATAACTAAATTTTATTGTGATTCGACAAGTTAACCCTTTGCCTACGTCCACTCTCTAAGATCACACTTAGAAAATTTCCCTATTAAACAATCTTCTTTAGGGTGAGAAAGAACCATTGCAACTTCTTTTTTCAAGGGTGAAGAGAAACCTAATAATCTCACTTTAATGAATAAAGAATAAACCATGACAAATATTACTTTTAAGAGGGTGAAAAGTAACTGTTTCTCAATGATCTCAATCTCAATAAACAATTCCAATACATAGGCTATAATCTCAACCTAACCGAAGCCAAGATCAAAAGTAAAAACATGATCACTTTATCTGACTCGATGAAAACAATAAAAAAGGGCTCAGTGAATCAATGTATGCAAGCTTAAACTCACACTTTCTCTTAAACTCTTTCAACTCAAATCCTTATCTTAAAACAACTCAAAAACTCATTCAAATTATTAAAATTCATCCTATTCATAAAGATTTTTCCAAAATAGTTAGAATAATTATTTATAGGATTTTTAACTTAAAAACCCATTAGAGACTTAAACAAGCCATTACACTATAAAAACTAGTTGTTACAGCTTTTGTTAGAGCACATAACAACATACAAAAATGGTGTTGTTATTTATCTCTATTACATCTTTATATAGATATTAAATTAAAACAATATGATTCATACCACCATTATGGACTGTTATTTATCTTTGATAAACATAATATGATCACAATATTGCTGTTGTGCCTATCATTATGCATCACCATTGTTAATATGGAAAACTTGTAAAAACCTGATTTTTCTAGCACTATTTGACCATTAATTAATGACTGATTGACTAGTCATTCTATAATTAGTTTTCAACACTTCAAACTTGCCAAAATCACCTCCAAACAATTTTAAACATCCAAAACTTGACTTAAACTAAGTTTAAAAAGTTCCATAAAGAGACTTTTGGATTAGGGATCCTTAATTGAAATTAATAACAAAACATGTCTTGATCAATGAACTACTTTCAAGCTTTTCATTCTAAACTTATCAACCATTCCAAAAATTAGTCCTTTCATTCAAAACCAATTCAAATAAGTTTTAAATCATCTTAAAGTAAATTTTAATCACCAGGACCTTTTAATTAAGCTTAAATACAAAATATGTCTTGGTTTAAGAAAATTTAAGCACTTGTAAATTTTCAAAAACTCAAAAAAAATTTCTAAACTTCTTAAAAACATTATTCTTATCAAAATTTGACTTAACCACATTCAAACCATCTCAAATGCCTTCCCAACAACATTTTGATACTTTAAGAAATATAAAGTTTCCAAAATTGTTTTTCTTATAGAGATTGACACTTACACACTAAAAAATTTCTCCAAAACATTTTGACAAATTAAGAGGATTTTCTTTATATACTGTTCGAAATTCCTATTAATTATGAGATAGTAAATGCATAATTCATAATATGTAAACGGTCATGCAAAATTTGAGCAAACATGTAATATACATTTGCAACTTTAAGCCGTTTAAGCATTGAAAAGATCAAGATGAGAATTACAGCTAAAAACATATTTCTAAACCTATTTACCCTTGATCTTCTTAAACTTGATCTTCCATCTTGCTCTTTACTTTAATGCTTGCTCCACCATTCTTATTTTCTTCATAAATCCACTTCCCATTGAACTCCAACTTTCATTCAATTATATCTTCTTTAAGCTCCAAGAGTGTTCATAATCATCATCCAATTCCTATCACTTTAATTACATTAAAAAAGTAAACCATTAATGACAAATATGTTTTTTCATCATTAAAACAACTAATTGAAACCTCCCTTAATTCAATACTCATTTACCAATGTCATATATTAGTCAATCAATGTCATATATTAGTCAACCATTATCCCCAAAACTAGCTATTGTAATGGCCATTATGAGGTATGATAAAGATTTTTGACACTAAAGGAGTATTGGTAAGCTTACTATAAAGTTTCATTATATTCATTTTTGGTTGGTCGGTCTAATACTAAATAAACTTAAATAGATCAATTTTTAACATACAAATCAAAATCAATTTAAGAACAACTTTTATGACAAGTATACTGATCAATAAGTAATAAAGTGGAGTATATTTAATACTCCAAATGTTGATCCAATGAGCAAAATACTATAAGTATTAAGTCATTAAGATTAAAACTATCTAAAGAATTCATGATTGTGAATTATAAAAGTTAGAGCAACCAAGTTAATCTAAATCTTCCAATCAATGTAAAGGAGTTTATAATTCTTTAAAGATTATTAAATTGAATTAATTAGCTAAGGTTAAGACTTTCAATGATTCAATTGAGTGGTGAAAGGGGTGGAATGCCTAATCTAGGGTATCTTCATTGAATCAAGACCATGCTATGGTTAAGACAATACCTTATCTTTATTGGTCCTATTTTAAAGTTTGGTTATTCATTAGAGTTAGGTCATATGCTTAAAATCCTAGAAGTTTAACCTAAAAATGCATTATTTTTATATTAAATCCTTCATAATTAACCAAAGTTTGGTCATTCATTGATTTAAATCATGTTATTTATTAATTTATCTAAAAATTAAGGTAGATTTCTTGGATCCTTAATCATTTCATGTCTTTATCTTCAGTGGTTATCTTAAAATAAGTTAAGCATTCAAATAAACAAAGATTATCATCCAACACGTGTAAGAAACTCAATTAAAGCATTTACTAGCCATAACTTAGCTGAAAATCATATTAGAACAACATATAAATCAAAGAATAACAAAAATAGACCTTAAGTAAGATATTCTTGAATATATTCATCCAAAGAGTAAGATATAAATGATTTAAGAGTTTAGAAAGCACCAAATTAAGCTCTAAAGTGAAATATAACCCTCAATCACTAAATTAAACTCCTAGAATCCTTAAAAACAGCCTAAAATATCCAAATACAAGGGTTGGAAATTAAAATAGAAGAAAAACTAACGTAGAAAAAGAAGAAATATCCAATTCCTTGATCTGCATGCACAAAAATGGTTTTAGAAGGTCTTTTTATATATCCCCTATAAGAGGCCGTAAGTTGAAGAAAACTGGATAAAATGCTCTATTTTTTTTATTTTTCCTCAATTTTCTTCACATTTAGGAATTAATTTGCAACTTAAACAATTCCAAATGTAAATTAAACATTGAAACATAAAAATAAGGGTGAATTTACATCAAATAACTATGAAAAATAATATAAAATGAACTATTATCAATTCCATCCTCCCAATTAAAAAATTTTCTTATCCTTATGTAAGTTATTCCATCATCAAATTCAAAATAATATATAGTCATAGGAAAAATGATCCAAACTGATCAACCATAACCATGGAAAATATGTCCTTAATCTTTCTGATAGGATTGGAATATGTTGATTTTTCATATGTATTTTAATGTCATTTCAATTTTATTTTAATGTTTAAAGGTTTATTTTGTGTTCCTTTAGAATTTTCATATAGATGTGATGTTGGTACATAAATATAAAAGCTTGAAGTTTGGAAGACAAAGGAGCAAAATAAACAAAAAAAGAAAAATAAAGCAATTAAAGGTGGAGACAAAAAGCTTAAAGAAAAGCTTTCCCAAAATGCAAGCTGGAAAGAGCAAGTCATGTGACTTGCTCTTTGGTTAAAATGGCACCATCAAATTCATTTCAAGTGGAGGAGCTCTCCATAGATTTTTGGTTAAAACGACATCAAATTGATGTAATGGTGAGGAGTACAAAACGACGCTTTAAAGGGGAGCCTTTCTTGTCTTTAAAGACACAGAACCTCAGAGAAAAAGAAAAGAGCATTAAAAAAGCTTTCCTAGAGAGGCAACCGAAAAAAGGAGAGCAAAAATAGTTAAGGAGCTTTCCATCTTGTTAAATTGACAGGAAACTCACAAAAGGAGAGGAGACAAAAAGCTTCCAAGCTTTTCCTAGGTGGGATTGGCTACATCAATCTTTCCAAGAGCAAACTTTCAAGGTAAGTGATGGCATAGAGCTTGGACAGCTTGAAGCTTGGCATCGATGCGTTCATCCTTGAAGTGGCAATAATGTTTTTCTTAGCTTATACTTGGGTTTTTCATTTTGCTTTTCACTGTTCCCACATTCCTTCATGGTATTTGTCCTTTTCACCAGCTTTATTCATCTTGTTTTCATTTTCAAATGTTTTGTGTTCATAGTTGCCAAATGTTTTGCTACTTAGGAATAGTTTAATGCTTTCCTAGTTAATAACATTATGCTACTTTCAAGAATACTTCGGTTGTTTGTTTATAAGTCTATAATTTAATTTCTTGTTATTATAAGGAGCCATGTTTATATATATATATATATGAATGGAGCTTTTTAATTTTAATTTTCTAACTTATTTTCTACTTGTTTAATCTTCAATTTTTATATTTTCAAGTTTGTCTTTATTAAATATTAACTTGTGAAGTGTTATTTAATAGATTTACATTGATTCTTAATGTCTTTGGTTAATTAATGATTGATAGTTAGGATTTATGCATGTTTTTACGATATCAATCACTTAACGTCAATTTTTTTTCAATTTATCTATGTTGGAATTTTTGTTTAGAATATTAATTTGATTTTTGTTGAATTATGTTTTAGTTAATTAATTATTAGCATAGTTAACTTAAGTTTATGTTAGTTTAAGTGTTGAATTATGTTTTTCATTTAGTGTTCTAAATTTTCCAACTTTATTTTTATTTAATTAAGTATGATTTGTGTTCATTTAATCTTTTTTTTTGGCTTAATTTAAGCATGTGTGGCTAGATTCCTAAAGGGTTGAAGGTATAGGAGGGATGAAGGGGTAATAAAATGTGAGAATGTGATTTGAACTTATATTAATTTGGTGATTTTAAGCTTAGGTTGGTTTGGGAATCTTCCCTAATAATATGAATTAGGAGTTGCTTCTAGGCTTGATCACTCTTTAGGTAATTTCTTAATTTGAATACTAGGATTGAGAATGTGATATGTAACTGTCTTTGGTAATTTCCAATAATAGCAATATGCTAGTTGAATTTTTTAGCATACTTAACAAACTACTCTAGGGTCTCATACCTTCACGTTAGCCATCAGCCAAAAGTACATAATTAATTTTAGTATTATTCTTACTAAGTTTTCTAATGCCAATAATCTTAATTTGA
>JAOXYD010245021.1:0-16809 GCA_028565735.1 Pinacopodium congolense
TTAATTAGAGTTAATTATCTCATTAAAATGGTTATTTTAATTATTCTTAATTATAAAAATTTTTATCTTAATAGTTTTCATTTAAAAAAAACCATTGTATTTTTAATTTTTTTCAAAAATCTCCATCTATTTTTCATTTTTATCAAATACCCTCTCCCCGCTTTTTTCATTTTTATCAAATACCCCCTGTACAGTAACTGCCACATCACTCGCCATGTCAGCCGCCACGTATTTACCCAGTCACCACAGCCATGTCATCACGGTTAACCCGCCATGTCAGCAAAGTCAATTCGCTACGTTAGCGCATCTGCCACGTGAGTCGCCACGTCAGCCCTAAATATTCTTAGGGGGTATTTGATAATTTTGTTAAAATTCAGGGGGGTCTGAAATATTTTTAAAAAAACAGGGAGTATTTGATAAATAATGAAAATTCAGGGGGGGTCTTTTGATATTTACTCATTAGTTAATTACAAATTAGGGTTTGGAAGACTTTATACTTTTAAAAGTATTAAATATATATTTTTATCTAAAAACAGAAAAAACAGAAAAAAGAGTTTTGGAAACCCTAAGCTGTCTCCTTCATCCACCTATTACTACCACCAGTTATTCTTTCGCTCTCTCAACTGCCGCTTGACCCACCTTTTACTCCACCTATTGCTAGTTGTTTTGCCTAGATCACCAACCACATCTCACTGGTACTTAGCCTTATTCTCTGTCCAGTGTTAAGAAGGAACACCACCACCTGTGCTTGATTAGTCGCTGTCTCCTCCACTTGTATGCTCAAACTTTTGCCAACTACCACCTTTAGAGAAACCTAGTCTTACTGCCATCACTGCTCCTTGCATCTCATTACCACGCTATCCCCTTACTAGTATAGCCAATTATTGCCCCAGCAGCTACTCTTTATTGTCATAATTTTAAATAGAGTAAGACAGCATCACTACCTCCTTAGTGAGACTCTGGCCAATAATAATATTTGGTTTTTTTCCAACATTAATTTATGCTTTTAATTTTTATTTATTTCTATTTTAACATAAGTAGTTAAATAATTATTGCTATTTAGAGGGTAATTGTAGTTTTTTTCTTCAAGAATTGTGAGATCTAATTAATTTGTTATTCCTTTTATTTTAAAATATTCATATAATTTTTGTTGAACTAAGGAGTTTCCAATCATGTGTTTTGATAATAACAAAACATATTTGTTACTAATATTTGAATTTTGGTGCATTAGAAAGATAGGTAAATGCAATTTATGAAATTACAAATGTTGGAGCCTAAGGTAGAAGAGCCTTCATGAAGAAAAAGAAGAATGGAATAAGCATTGAAGAATTAAAGCGAAGATCAAGAAAGAAGATCAAGTTTGGATAGGTTTATAAAAATGTCTTAAAATGCAAATTTCCTAAACTTGATCCTTGTCATTATTTGAAAGGGCTCTCATATTTACATGACATATTTGAATAAACATTTACATATAAGATTTGAATTGTAATTTTAGAGATTAATTAATTTTGGTTATAACATTAAAATGTTAGGAAATGTTTTAGAATGACATATAGGTATAATTTGCATGATCAAGATGAATATGTGTGATTTGTCTTTAAAGAACACCTCTCAATGTGTCTAAAGGTTTTGAAATGCTGTTCATGCATACTTGTATTGCTTTATGTCTTTTGTGATAGGAATTTTAGTTTATGAAATGTTTGAAAAGTTTTGAAATTGTATAATAATGAAAATTTTCATAATCAAAGCTAATTCTTATGTTTGAATCAATTGAAAAGTTTTTTTAATTGAAAAAACCTTAATATATATGTTTAAAAGTTGTTTGAAGTTATGTTTAATACTAGGAAATTGTTTGGAAAGCTTTAGATCATGTTTGAATCATATTTTAAGTTTTTTGGGCATTCAATGATGGTTGGATAAGCCTTCAATGATGCTTATCAAAAGGGTCACTTAACCCCTGTCTAGCTAAGAGCTAAAAGATAGTTGATAAAGACCTCAGTAGCACCGTTTAGCTCTCTAGAAACCGTTGTTGAGGTCTTTGACAAGTAACAGTTAGTTTTGGTTTTCGAGTTTCAATGACTTTTTGTATTCTAAATGACTAGTTTTTGCTTTTAATGTCTCTAACTACCCCTAGACATTATAAATAGTTGTTCTAAAGCTTTCATAATATTTGTTATGCCAATTCATGAAAGATCAAAGCTTCCAAAGTGTTCTTACTTAAAGTTTTAAGAGTTTTTTTTACTACTCTTCTTTAATCTCAATTTTCGCAATATAAATTCAGTTTTAGGATTGTAATATTGTTGTTCTCAGTTTTTTTTAGCTATAGAAGAGTTTCATTCAGCCTGCATTTGAATTTTAAGTGTTTTTTTTGTTATTTACAATCATTGAAAGTCATAAACATTAAAGATGCCTCTATTTTGTTGTTCTTGATTCAATCTCATTTTCCTTAATTCAAATCAAAATTTGAGTCGTTAAATTTGATGTTTTCTATTTGTTTAAGTCTTCAAGAGTGTGCTAGGGTTTTTTGTTTAGTTTTTAAGTCTCTTATATTATTGATTTGAGCTCAAATCTTTAAATTTCTCCAAAGCTATCTAGGTTTGCATATGCTTGGTTTTTTTTAATTTCAATTCATCTGTTTCATGAGTTAATTTCATTTTTATTATTGCAATTTGCTTTTAAATAATAGATTAATGTTCCAATAGGATTTTTGTGTTGAGATTACAATTTTTAGTGAAATAAAAACGTTGATTTATTAAGCTAGAACCTAGGTGTTGCATATTTTAATAGCTTGTGTTCATATTGATTAAATATGATTGTTTGATACTTTAATTCCATTTTTGTTGCTTCAATTTGATTGTGTATAATAATGAAGTGTTAGGAGGCTTTTCATATTGTTTATTTTCCTCTAGAAGTTGTAGAATTAATTTTATTGTAAGTGCTTAGAGAAACGCCATTTAAGGTTT
Source organism: Pinacopodium congolense (assembly GCA_028565735.1). Classification (NCBI taxonomy): domain Eukaryota; kingdom Viridiplantae; phylum Streptophyta; class Magnoliopsida; order Malpighiales; family Erythroxylaceae; genus Pinacopodium; species Pinacopodium congolense. Next base: position 2,964 of record JAOXYD010245021.1, read on the forward strand.
GTTTTAGTTACATAATTGGGGAATTTTCTTTGTGTTAATTATTATTATGATATTGGTTGCTCTTTTTCATTTAAAATAGAGTTGATAGGTTACTCTTAACCTATATTAAACAAAGTTTGAGATGCATTGATATTTGAATGTTAATTGCATTAGTTTATGCCATGTATGAGCATTAGGTAATTTATAAGGCATGAGCATGTCATTGATTGCATTTGAGCCATTCTCTTGCATTTTTTTATCAAGTTTTGATAAGCTATATAAGATTGAATTGAGGCTTAGGTAGCTTAAGTTTAGGGGTTGGTTTGTGAAGCTTCAATCATTGAATTTTGGTCTTGTGTAAAGGATTACTCTTCACCTATTTAGAGAAAGATTGTAAGGGCTACTCTTCACCGATTAGAAAGTAAGATAGTTAGGTTCTTTTTGACCTTGATAAATAATATTATGTAGGTTCCTCTCGACCCTTACAAAAAAAATAGTTGTAAGGGTTACTCTTCATCCTAAGCAAGATTAGTTTTAGTGAAATTTCCAATAAGTAATTAGAGAGAGAACGTAGTCTATCTTTAGGGTAGACGACTCTATATAAATCTTGTTATTTCTTTGTTTCTCTATCATCTTTATATTTATACAATTGTATTTGTTTATTATTGATTGAATTTGCATAAGTATAACATATCATTATAGATCGAATTTTGGTTTAAGGATTAAACAAAGTTTGAAATTGACTAGGTGGTATAGTTTGTTTAGTTTGGTAAAACATTTTTAATTATCCAATTCATCCCCCTCTTAGGTACCATCAGGCTTACAATTTATTAGTCACTTAAAATTATTATTTTGATTGATTGATCAAAAGGGCTTATTGTTAAATTGTCGAAATAGTGTATTGTTATATAGGATTTCAAATTCGAAATTATTTTAATATTCTAGTACTTATGGTAAAATAAGATAGTTTATTATGAAAAGGATTTCCAATTTATGTTATGAAACTACATGATTTAACCTAAATGAACTGAGCTTTGTGTGTTTATTAATTAGAATTGATGGTCTTTTGATAGGATTGAAATATCTTATATTTTCTTATGAGTTTCAATGTGATTTCAATTTTGTTTTGATGTTTAAATGCTCAATTTGACTTTACCTTGTGTTTAATGCTAAGTTAGATGTGTTTATACACATTTGGAACTAAAAAAGAAGAGTTTTAATGCAATTGAAGCACAAATGTTTAACAAGAAAGAAGTTTGGAGTGGAGAGCTTACGCTGGAGAACAATAACATCAATTATTTCAAGTAGAATGGAGTTAAAATGACATCACTTGATTAAGCACTTAAAAGAACAGTTTTTTTATTTCATTCCATATCGGATGGTATAACAAAATTCTTATATTTCGTTTCGAATTTTGGTACCGATTTATACCATATATTTCAATCGATATCGTACTGGTATTTGGTTGTCAGTATGTACCAGAGACCAAAGTGAAAATATGTGAAACTTTTATCTCTGAAGTTCGAATCTCTGTCTCTGCCTCCCTTGATCTCTGCGTTGTGAGTCTTGTGACATCTTTAATCTCTCTGACTCTCTGCTCTCTGTCTCTCTCTGCACTCGGACTCCTGTCGCTTGCCACTGGTTGGTTGCTGCTTGCCGCTTTATCTCCGATCATCGCCGTTGGTCACTCTTCCTTGCTCTGGATCTCTGGCTATCTGAGTCTACATCTTTATTCTCTGGTCTCTGGATCTTCGCGTCTTTGGTCTCTCGATCTCTCGATGCTCTGGTTCTCTGGCTCGTTTCAGTGCTCGCTCATTGGTGCTCGCTTCTTGTCGTTCGTCAATGCTCACTGGTCTCTCTCTGCTCTCATCCCAGAGCTTCGTCTCTAACTCTCTGCTCTCTCTCGCTACTTTCTGGTAGTTTGATTTCTTCCATTCCTTTATTATTCTACTCTCTAATTTCTTTGATTGCTTTATTATGTTTCTCATCTATTGCTTTTACATTTGCAGTTTTTTTCAAGAAAAACATTCAGTCAATACTTAAAAAAGCATCCATTGTCGACTTCTTCTAAAGGTGAGTTCCTTCGTCTATGTTGTTGTTGGTTCAACTGGTTCATTTAGTAGGTAATTGATTGTTTCTTGAGCTGTAATCCATGTGAATCTGTCTGGTTTTTGGGTGAAGCTTGAAACTTTTGCAAAGTTTCTGATATTAATTGAAACTCTTGTGATTGAAAGCTTAAAACTTGAAACTTTACAGAGTCTCAAATATTAAGTGATTGAATTGGTGTTAAGGTTGTTGTGTTTGACCTTTAAGGAGATGGATATTAAGTGATTGAATTGGCATTAAGGTTGTTGTGTTTGATCATTGAGGTTGTTTTCTAATATTCCTTTAGCAGAAGACAGGCAAATTGTGGTGGACTATAGTTGTAGCTGGAGGAGTAGATTGAAGGCATGAGGTAATTATTTATATAGTCATTGCTTTCAAATACCATTACTGCTATGGATTTCGTAAGAAAGTTGGTGAACTTGTAACTCATCAATACAATGGATTTAGTTAGAGCTCTTATAAAGGAAGTATATGACATAACTTCACAAAATCATAAGATTATTATGTAAATCATTAGGAGAAGATGTTAGAAAATTGAAATTCATTTTAGGTCTAGCAAGGGATTACGTAGTTTTAGCCTATTTCATCAAGGATTCTAGCAGCTGCTGAAGCATAATTGACTCCTCCAAGTAGTTTATATCCAATTGTATTAGGATATGAGAAAGTTGCAGGATAAGGCACACCTAATAGCTCTCTTGCAACAATCAGGGCATTGAAGATTTAACATTTTAACATGAAACTATGACACTTTAACTGTGATTCTACAGAGGAATAGATACCTAGTATATAAGCAAATGTTTTTCCATTACAAAATGTTTTTCCTTTTTAGTTTGTTATTAATTGTATTATTTAAATATTTTTTGATAAACAGAAACTTTACAATGAAATTCAAGAAACTGTACAAGGAATAGGAAATGACCTTAACTGAAATTTAACTACATTATAATCAACTACAAAACTAAAGGAGAGTAACTGCTGGATTGAGATATCTATAAAAGTATCTTGACAAAAAAGAGATGCTCTTCTAGTTACACTTAAGAGCTTAATATATAACCTATAACATTTAAAGTTCGTTATTTATGCAACTTGTTGACCTTTAAATTTGGTGATTGATGGTAGGTTAAGTACTAACTTTTCATGTGTGAATGTTATGAAAGCAATTCAACAAACATGACTTGAGGGGCTTTTGATTCCTCGTTTTATTTGCTTTTTGTTTACTTTAATTAATAATAATACTTAAGAGCCACGCTTAGTTGTTGGAACTAAATCTTTGTTTCTTTGAATTGCATCCATTGATGAGTTCCTCTTTCTCTCTATTTTGCTTCTTTAAATTTTCTAATATTTAAATCAAATTATTAGTCTTTTGCATAATATTTAAGCAAGGAGGTTGTGTTAATAGGGTATTTCATTATTGTTATAGGTAAATGAAGGGAAGTTCAAGTAATCCTGAGAATTTAGTTTCCCATGGTCGATTTGATGATCCAGCTTGGGCTCATGCAAGAGCAGTTCTGATATAAGGAATCATACCAGATGTATGTTTTGTGACAAACATTTGAAAGGTAGGGGAATTATAAGGTTGAAAAGACATTTAGCTAGAGTTAATGATGATGCATAACTGTGCAAAAAATTTAGCTATAACATAAAATGGTAGATGAAGACAATGCTTGAAGGCCATAAGACTGAATGAAATAAAAGACAAAGATTGAATTATAAGATTGGAAGTGGAAGTTCTTTTTATAATGGGCAGGATGAGATTGATAATGATGAAGATGGTATTCCTACCCAATAAGACGGAATTGTTGGAAGCTCGTCTGATGTGAGGAAGAGGAAGAGGAGGAGGCAAGGGTCTAATTTTTTTACTCCAAAAATAATTCCTGGCGCCCAACTTTCAATCCACAGTGCACTACAATCTAAATAAGTAACTTATAATATGGATATGGCAGTAGCGAGATTGTGGTATGATGTAGGCTTATCATTTAATGCAGTATAATCTCGTTATTTTCAACATATGACAGATGCTATTGCATCTCATGGTACAGGATACAAAGTTCCTAGTTTATATGATTTGAGAGGTAAGCTTTTGATTTGTAAAGTTGTTGATGTGAAGAGTTATTTAAGTGAAAGAAGAATGCATTGGGCTTCTAATAGATGTTCAATCATGGCATATGATTAGACAAATACAAAACAAGAATCCATTATAAACTTCTTAGTGGATTTACTAAAGGGACTATGTTTTTGAAATCAATTGATGTGTCTGGCCTTGTAAGGGATAGTGATACCTTGTTTGGATTTTTGATGAGATTGTAATTGAAGTTAGGCCTGATAATATTGTATAGTTTATCACGGACAACGACAGTGCTTATAAAAAGGCTGGGAAGACATTGCAAACTAAGTATAATTCCTGTTTTTGGGACTTTTTATGCTGCACATTGCATTGATTTGATGTTGGAGCATAAAGGAAATGCTAGATATTTTCCTATTATTGATGAGACTGTGCAGAAAGCCAAAAAGGTGACTAAGTTTATTTACAATTGTGCTTGGGTTCTGAATTTGATGAGAAAGGAGTATACAAATGGTAAGAATTTATGTCATCCTGCCATCATTAGATTTGCAACTAAAATAACTTCTTATCATTTCAGTATTTCCTTAAAATGAAGAATGAGTTGAGACAAATGTTTACAAGTGATAAGTGGATTGCATTACAGTACTCTAGATCTAATATTTGATTGGAGATTAGTCCCATTGTCAATTTTTTGTTCGAGTTTATGAACCTTTGGTGAGGGTACTACGTCTTGCAGATAGTAAATAAAAGCCAATAATGAGAATTTTTTTTTGATGCTATAGAGAAGGTAAAAGAAGAAATTAAGGCTAATTTGAAGAATAAGCCTTATTTATACAATCCCTATTTTATAGTTATAAATAAGAGATGGGAAACACAACTATACTCCTCGTTGTTTGTTGCTGGAGCTTTTATGAATCTTGGAGTCTATTTTAGGCCAAATTTCACAAAAAAAAGATAAAGCTCAAAAGGGTATGTTGATGACTATCATTAATAATGTTAGAAGTGAGGTAATGCAGGACTTCCTAAGCTCATAAATGGAGGTTTATAAGGATTGATGTGGTGATTTTGGGATATCCATTACAATAAGAAAAAGAGATAGAATTAATCTAAGTATGAATTTCTTCATTTTTTATTACTTGTTTATATTTAATCATGATTTCTTTTTGGCTATAAAGTTAATTTTTATTGTTTGGTAGTTAATTGATGGAGTCAATTTAAAGATGGCTTTCTAAAATTGAAAAAGTTTGTAATTTGAATTCTTAGCCAATGTGTGAGTGCTACTAGTTGTGAAAGAAATTAGAGTGTATTTGAATTCATTCACTCAAAGAGAAGGAATATGTTGGAACACCAAAGATTGAATGATTTGGTTTTTATTCACTACAACTTGAAGTTAAGAGAAAGGTAAATTTTGTCATTAATATGTTTAATATATTTCTGAATATAAGGTAATGATTTTATTTTATTTGTTTATTAGGACTCTTAAGAGAACAAGTAGTGCTAATGATCCTCTTCGCCTTGATCATATTGATGTCTTATCAGATTGGGTTTATGAGGAGTCAAGTTTTTTGAATGAAATTGATTTGGAGGATAACCTTAGTTGGGAGACTATTGATATGTCGTTTGGTGCAATAAGTTTGAACGATGGTGATGGTGATGGTGAAACTTCAGTTACTGATGAGGATTTTGTACCAAATGAAAATTAAGGTCAGTGCAATCTGAGTGGATATACTGTTGAAAGAAGTTCTAAAATTTTTAGGTATTTCTCTTTTTTTTAGCTTTATTTATAATTATTGTATATGTTTAATTTTACATATACATTATAAATAACTATAAATGTTTTTTTTTTCAGGTTTCATTTTCACTTTGTTGTATTTCTGGGGATGAGATGTTGAGATGATTTTATATTTTAGATTTACTGCATGATGTTTAAACAATTAATTGAATACATTTATATGAATCTATGTGAATGCTTATGATTATGGTTTTATAATGCCTATGATTATGGGTTGTTATTGTTTGATGTTTTGATTTTATTAATTGAAGTTGACATTTGAGTTAAATGAATCTTATATGTAAATATTTTGGTGTTTTTATTGTTTGATGTTTATAATTAATAGAAATAAAGATATAGTTGTTAATATGTTAATTTTATATTTGTTAGGCTTGGATTTTAATGCATTTTCACATCCATTTTATGCCAAATTGATGTATAATTGGTCCAACTTGATGTTAAAGTTTCTAAATATCCTTTACATTCATGTATATGTAGATTGGAAGCAAAAATTTCAAGAAAATCCAAGAAAAGGCTGTTGAAAATATGGAATTTGGACTTAAACAGTTGACTTGTCACCCCAGGGTTTTAGTCCTGTTCATACATGGTTTTACTCTTGTTCATCAACCTAGGGGACTAGAACAACACTGTTTTACTCTTATTCACCCATCGTTTTAGTCTCTAGAGACTTACATGGTGGTGTTCATAAGGGGTCGTTTTACTACTGTTTAAGTGCCATTGTAGTACGCAGTAAGGACAAAAACAGCTGCAACTTGCTCTCCACTTGTACAAATTGGCTCCCACTTGATCCTACTTACAACTAACACATATAAGAAGACTTAGAGACCAAATTTTCAGCAATTAACACTGGATTTGAAGGGAGAATTCAGATCAAAACGGATTCTCTCCTTCTTCTCTTTAGGTTTTAGGGTTTTCTTTTCTTTTTCATTTTTAGCTCTTATATATTTTAATTTCAGTTTGTTTTATGGATTCTCAGCATTATTTTAAGGAGATTGGAGGTTACCTAACACTTTATATCATCATTTCATGAAATCTAAACCCTTCTTTCCTTTATTTCATCTCTTTTGTTCATATTTATGCAAGAATATAGGCTGTTTTGATTTTAATACGAATTTCTTGTATGTTTGTGATGTTTTGAGCTAATTTATAGCTTTGGACAGGTTCTTGAATGTCTTAAGTACATGATTAACATAAGTTTGGATCATAATCTTTGTTTATGAGAGTATTTAATGCTTATTTTGAGTTGACTACTTAAGATATAATTAAAGATGGTTTAGGATCTGACAATCTCTATCTAAATGATTGGAAAAATCTATAAACAACATGGTTTAATCCTTAGATCCGAGAAATCTACCTTTATTAACATGAGGGCACTAATCTTAAATGGAATTTAGGATTAGAACTTCTTAAAATTTAAGCCTAATGCTTATTAATTGATGAAATAACCAAAGATCAATTTAAGATGGTTAGAGAAAAGACATAAACTTAACCATATCTATGTTTTGAGTTAGTGAAGGTCCTAGATTAGAGATTCCAATTCACTTCATAACTTACTTAAGTCATTTGAAGCCTAATTCTTAACAATTTAATCATTCGATAATTTTTTGACAACTTGGAATTCAATAATAAAATTGGAAAGTTTTTATGATTGTTTTTTAGTTTGTCTTGAGTCTATCTAACCCTTTAGTTTTAAGTCCTTGGTTTCCTTAGATAATTGTGATCCAATTGCCTTAGTAGTCACCAATACACATTCTCTCTGTGGGTTTGACATCTAGAGTCTTAAAAAAGCTCCACTTTATTATTTGTGACTGGTACAGTGCTGATAAATCGATTGGTATTTGAATTGGAAGTGCATGTGAATTGATTGAATTATTTGAGTTAAAATAGTGATACCAAATTGACTTAGTAATATTATTATTGATTTTTTGAGACAAGGTTGAAAATATATGGTATAATATATAGGGGGACTATTTTGTAAATTTTATAAAATTTAGGGATTAATTTATAATTATAAAAAGTTATCCGAAATAGTACCGGTATTGACCAGTACCGGTACAGTACCGTTTCAGAACAAAATCCAGTACTGGTACCGGCACGATATTAAAAACTTTCCTTAAAAGAGCATAGAAGGTGGCAGCATCACATTGAAATGGAAGGAGAAGTTTTGGATTTAAATGGCTTGATAAGTGGCATGATAGCTTGGAAACTAAAATTCAAGAAAGAAAGAAGGTAAGTATAGGCTAATGGAAGGTGGCAATAAAAACAAAAATGGTAAGCATAGACTAATGGAAGGTGGTGGTACAAGCAAAAATGCATGGAGTGAAATGAATTAATGAAGACTTTGCATAGATTGGGGACAACAACATTAAATGGAGAGAGCATGGACATGATTAAAAGGAGAGCAGCCTTTCATGTAAAATGGCAACGTACAAAGCTCATAAAGCCTCCACTAAAATAAACTACAACGTTTTGGCTTTACTTACTTGGAAAACACGCACCCACTAGGAATAAAAACCTATTGATGAAAGCTCCTAAGAGGATTCTTCTTTTCTTGGAAAGGACGACACAAACAACTTAAACATTCCCCTTGGTGGTTTCTTTGGCAGTATCATGATTAAGATCCCTCCTCCACTCACTTAAGATTCAGATAGCTTCTACTTCCCTTAAAGAGTAGACAACTCTTTCTTGGTTTGGATCTTGAAGTGGCCAACACTTTCCAGAATAGAAGCTGCTTGGTGGGGACATTGGAGCTGTCTTGGAATGCTTGAAGTGCATCGACATTGTGGGAGCTCTTCTTAGTGTTTTTATGCAGCAACATACTTGGAGCAGTCTCATTGGAAGCTTCCCAAGAGGGAGTTGACAGCTGCAAAAAATCCATTAGAGCTATCCTTATTTTGTTGTAGGCATTAGAACATGATTAAGGGCCACTTTTTAGGTTCTTGTTTTGCTTTTTTCACAGCTCTTTCACTCCAATGTATTCATTTGCTTTGTGTTAGCTTTAGTTTATTGTTTTCCTTTCCAAATATCCCTTGTTTTTATGTCCGAATGTTATGCATGTTGTTGGCCAAATGTTCTAATATTTATTGCTTTATTTTTAATTCTTTCCTAGGTATAGAAGTTGTGCTCTTCTTTAGAATATTTTAGAGGGTTATTAATTTAAATAGTTTCATTTCTTAACTTTGTTTGGAACCATGTTTAAGTATATATGAATGGTGATTTTTTTATTTTAAAATTTCCAGCTTTTATTTCAGTTATTTGGGATTTTGATTTCTACATTTTTAGATTTGTTTTGATCCATTATTAAGTTGTTTGATGTTTTATTTCATGGAGTTTCAATTAGCCTTAGTATGTTTGGTTCCTTTATATTTGGTAGTTAGTCCTTATACATGTTCTTAGGCTTTAAGTTCATTAAAATTTCAGTTTTTCCTTAATTTATATAATTTGGAATTTTTATTTAGATTGCTAAATTAAGTCTTGGTTAATTAGGTTATAGTTAATTGCCTATTAGTTTAAGTAACTTAAGTTTGCATTAGGTAAAGTGATGAATTTTGATTTCTTAGATTAGTTGTTAATGTTTCAGCTTTTGTTTTAATTTATTAAGTATGAATTATGTCCATTTTATCTTTGTTTTAAGTAGTTTAAACATGTGTGGCTAGTCTTCTTAGGGGTTTGGAGATATTAAAGGGATGAAGGGATGAAAATTGTGAGAATGGAGATGAATTTATGCTTAATTTGGTGCTTGTATGTCTAGGTTAGTTTGGGATTAAGTTAAATTTCATGAATTAGGAGTTGCTTTTAGGCTTGATCACCCTTTAGGTAACTTCCTAATCCAAAAGCTAGTGAGCGTGTGATACGTAATAGTCCATAGTGATTTCCGAAAGTAGCAATAGGTTAGTTGAATTTGTTAGGATACTTAATCAACTAACCTAGAGTCCCATACCTTTAAGTTATCCCTTCTAAGCTTGTGAGTAGGTGGCCTATATTAGCCGTTCTATAGTATTTAAGACGTCTTCACTATTAAATCTAGAGAGCTTGTTTTAGGTTATAGATGAGGATATGGGCATTTTTAGAGCTTATTAAAATTGTCTAATTTAGAGGAACTGAGGGCTTAAGAGCTTATTCGAGCCATAGGCTAGCACCATGACTATAGTACCTCTTATTTATTTTCAATGATCAATGATCATCCCAAAATCCTAAAAATATCTCCAACCCATTTCCTTGCTATTGATAGTAATCTTGTTTAAATTTTTTTTGACTTTGTCTTTCGTTTGTGATCATTGTATCTTAACTCATTTCACTTTCATCTCTTTAAGGTGTTTTCTTTTCTTTTTCTTACAACATTTGAAATAACTTTTGCATCCTAACTCTCTGTGGTTCGACCATAACTCACCATTAGTACATAGTTTGAGTAGTTAGGAATTTATTATTTGATAGCTTGCGACGAGCTCATTATCTTTCTAGTTTTTAACTATTAGAATATTATATCTTAAGAGCTTGTTTAAGGTTGTTTATTAATAAGAGAAATAATCAAAGAGTTTATTTTAGTTATTGAGAGAGTAGGGAGAGAGAGGATGTCAAAGCTAATTAACAACCATAATCAGTTTATTTAAGAAACAAAAAATTCATCTTTATATTAATGATTGATTCTAAAGAACTGAACTAAAATTATAACTTTGGATAGATACTTGCTTGTTATTATTCTTATGTTTAATTATAATTTTTGTTCTTAGTTAAATTTTAGGTTATTTTAATTTCAATTTTCAAAATCCCCTTTCTTTTATTTATTATATTGATTTTTGATAAAAATGATAAAATCTATCTAATCCGTATAAGTGGAACCTTGCTCATCACTTTATACAAATTTTATTTTAAGAGTAGGAATCTAGTTTTATTTGATTTAACACCTACTAAGTAACTTAATGTGCTTAACAGCTACAACACTTAACTTAATGCACTCTGTGAGTTTGATATACATGTATGTGGAAAGTCTAAATAAAATGCATTCTTTGGCTATTAGGGAGAATGCTCTGTTATTTGAAAGGAATTAAAGATTTTAGTTTGCTTATAGAAAAGGGAAAATTTCAAGTTTGCTTTATTTCACTGATAGTGATTTTACAAGGATTCAAGATGATTGAAAGAGTACTTCAAGCCATATTTTTTGTTAGGACCATGAGCTATTTCATGATTATTCAAGAAGTAAACAAGAGTCACTTTATCAACAGCAAAAGCTAAACTTGTTATTGCAACAACATATTCTTGTCAAGGTATATGGCTAAAAAAATTCTTAAGGAGCCAAATTTCATGCAATCAAGAGCTATAATAATGTTTTGTTATAACAACTCAACTATCAAACTCCTAAAAAAATCTTGTGTTATGTGATCATAGCAAGCACATTAATGTGAAGTATTATTTTCCAATAGACCTGAGTAATGATGGACTAATTAATCCCAAGTGCTGCAGAAGTGAAGAACAGCTAACAGATATATTTACCAAATCGCTCAAGGTTTTTCTCTTAAAAAATTAAGAAGGTTGATAGGAGTTTATGGAAAATTGGATTGTACTATTAAACTGAAGATAATAAAATTTTAATCTAAGGGTAGGATTATTGAAAATAATAACTAGGTTTCTACACATTCTTTAGTTAATTACAATATTCATGTAGAACATCAAGTTGTTATTCTCTGATCATAATTTTATGTTTTAGTAAGAGTTCTAATCTATATTAATGCATTTTTTCTATGTATATAATTCCAAAAGTTATAAAATAATAGAAAAACATATTTTTCTTTTCTCTTGTATTTGTTTCCTTTGTTTTAACTAACAAATATATTTTTAATAAACTTATTATATATACTAATTTAGGTATTCAATTAGAAAACATCAAGTGGAGTCTTAAATTTCCTCACAGTTTATAGAGCTCTATAGATAATGGAAATTTCAAGTAATATGGTATACAAATTAGAGTTGGGTTCTTAAGCATAAAGGTCTTAAAGTTATATTGAATGTTAACTTAACGTAAGTGTCATTTTGGTTAAGAATATCTCATTTTAAACTCCTCCCCTCTTTCATTTTAATATTTCCTTTCTCCCCTAAATTTTTGACCCCTTGAATTATTTGAAATTCAATATTTACCTTACATTTTGTTTCTACATAACGTTTGGATCAACCTTTCCTCTTGTATGAATTTTCACAACGTCACAACATCCCTTAAATTAATTTTACTTACCTTTAAAACTTAGAACACTTAACGCACCTGCTTCTTGGGTGTTCTTTGTTAGAATAATAACAATCGTTAGTTGGAACTAAAAGAGGTGTAACCATTTAATTGTGTTGAAGGAATCATTGCTTACTAAAGCTCATTTCTATTTGAAAAATATACCAAGATCATATCTAGGCATAACGGAATAAAATCAAAATTTTTTCAAGAATCAACTTTAACAAATTTTAATTTGAAACATATAATAAGAAAATTAACAATGCTATACTAACCTATTAGCATTTTCCTATTAAAATTTTTCTTCCTGTAAATCTGACAACCACAAGTCATTTAAACGTTTGACCTCTAGTGATATCCACATATCTATTTCAAGAAGAACTCAAAGATAATTTAAAAGGAAGAATGTAAAATAGTGCTAACTATCCTTTTAATTTTTTCTTCTGTATATATGAAAATATCCTTAGATTTTTTTAAAATTACAATTAAAGTCAAACTTTAATCATAATTACAAATTAGTCCTAATTAGATCAAATATTATATATTGATCCTTGAAGTTTCTAAAATTTCTCAATTAAGCCTAAATTAATTGAAATTTTCTTTCTCTTTTAATAGACCATTTATATGTGATCCATTAGTTTTCTAATCTATTGATAATGATTATAAATTATAATTCTAGTTTACAATTATAATTATCTTAACTTATTTGATTAAAAAAATTTATAGTCATAGATCATGATTGACGTCTAGTAACATATCATGACCACCCAAATACTAGAAATGTCAAAGTGGTTAACTTAACCTATCTATACACGGTTTTGATGTATAATTTATTCCTTTTGTCATCAGATGTTCTAATTATAAATAGAGTTTAGAATTAGTGCCTATTCTAAATAATCCAATCATGATCGTTTTTAGTACTTAGTAAATGATTTATAATTGATATTTGAAAACTAACTTTTATAAATTTTAATTTGATCTGGCCAGAGATTCCTAAATCATTACTAATCAAGAACAATGAAACATTCTTCCTAATTATGTTAGGATAGCGAATCATTTGTTGATTCATCCAACTATATTTATATAGTTCATATTACATCTAATAACTACAGAATTAAAGTACTCTAAAGAATAGATTATAAGTAACATCAAAACATAGTAATTCCTACGTGAGATAACTTTGATAATCTCAAGTTTAAGGATTAATTATACAATTATCATAATGAGATAATTCATAAACACATAAGTAATATTCCATTTGAGATCTTTATAATCGGGTCAGCTCAGTGAACTTATTCTCTAATAAGCACTCATAAGTTTGTTTAAGTGTTTTAACACTTTAATCTATGAGATCGGTTACTTTCTTCATAATAAAGAAATATAACATATGCTAATCCAACCATTCTATCAATATTCCATTTGGATGAAACTAAGATTAGGAATCAACAATAATTAAAAATTGCAATTTGAATATCATAATTATAACCACCTTATAATTTATAATTGCACTGTAATTATTTTAGGGATTTTATTTTTATAGTTAATAATTAAATATTATTAAAAAAAAAGTAAATAATATATTTTTATTAAATAAATATATAATATTACATATGTTTATGTTGAACCAAGGGAGGTTCCAATCTTGGTTTTGATGATAACAAAACATGATTAATCACTAATGGTTTGAGTTTAT
>JAOXYD010245045.1:0-16808 GCA_028565735.1 Pinacopodium congolense
AAACACTTAAAACATTAGTAAGAGTAATGTTTTGTCATCATCAAAACACATGATTAGAACCACCTTGGTTCAACAATATAGAAAGAGAATTAGTTACTAGGTCATCATTTAAAGATTTATCTAATATTGTCTTTTTCTCCCATATAAAACCTAGGACCATAGAAAAAGCAATTAGTGATGAGAGTTAGGTTGTAACCATAAATAGAGAGTTAAATCAATTTAAAAGAAACAAAGTTTAAGCATCAGTAATTAAGCCTAAGGACCATAAAATTATAGGTAATAAATAGATATTTAGAACAAACTTTATGAATTAAAAATATTGTGGTAAAAAAAGACTAGATTAGTAGTTAAAGTTTATAAATAAGAAAAAAGTATTGATTATGAAGAGACTATTGTATCTGTAGCTAAATTGGAGGCAATTAGGCTTTTACTTGCCTTGGCATATTATATGAGTTTTAGGCTTTTTTAAATGAATGTGAATAGTGCTTTTCTAAATTGTTTTATTCAAGAAGAAGTTTATGTAGACCAACCCTCTTAGTTTGGAAAACCATGATGTGCCAAACCATGTTTACAAACTTTCAAAGTTCTTATATGGCTTAAGATAAGCTCCTAAAGCTTCTTAAGAAAGGTTGATTGCATTTTTCTTACAAAATAGTTTTTCTAAAGAAAAGGTAATTGGTTCACCTTGTTTTGGTGATGAAAAAACATTATTTGAACTAATGTTTTGTTGTGTTTAAATGTTTAAAATTTAGGTGCTTAAGATGAAGCATAAAAGAACTTGGATATAGAGTCTTGGAATTAAGAAAGAGCTTATGGTGAACTATTTGAGGCTCGAGTTTTTGGAAGACAAAAATAATATTTATATAAGTTAATGGTTGTAATTTATATTTTAAATTTTACTTAGTTCATTTTGATGTTTTGATGAGGCTCATTTATGTATAACATGTTCATAAATTAGAATATGCTTATAGTTTGAATAATCAAAAGTAATTTTTGTGAAATGTTTTCTATAATCCTCCTGATGAGTTAAAAATGTTTATAGGAATATTTTGGATTTGTTTGCGAGTTTAGGAAGTGTTTATAATGTTGGAATTGATTTATGATTATTTGAAATTTCCTTTAAAAAATTTTGTATGTGTTTTTGGGAGATCATCATCATTTTTAGAGGATCAAAACGGTGCCATTATTAACCCATGTTAAAGACTCTGATTTATCTATCAACAGCAGTGTGTATAGTACTATTAATGACTATATTAATCATTAAAGAAATTGCTATAAAAGGATGTAAACCATACCACAATGGCTATTTTACAATGGTAACATGTGTTTAATGCTATGGATTGTTCAACATCAATATGCAATGAATGGTTTGACATCCCACGGTTATAAATAGGTTGTTTTACACTATTTTTCATCATGTAGGAGTTGAGAAATCAATAATTCAAGTGATTTAAGCATTAAGAAGTGTTTTGTGTCTGAATATGTGTTAAGGCTTTGAGTTGGTATTTGTGAGTTTTCATTTTTTTTTTTTGCATTCATCAAAAGTTGTTCTTAAGCCTCTAAATACACCAATTTGGTCTTGAGTTAAATTCTTTCAATATAATAGTTGTGAGGAAAAGGTTTTGCTTAAGCCTTTGAAAAAGGATTGAAAAGGTTATCTGTGAGTCTAGAAAAAGGATTGTATTCTAATGTATTCTAATGTTATTCCTTTGATTATAATGAAAAATCTTAACAAGATTTTGTTAGGGACTACATGTAGGGGAAAGTAGGCCCATCCGAACTAGTATAAATCAATTTTTTCTTCTTCTTCCCTTAACTCTTACTTTTATGCTTTTATTTTATAAGTTGAATTTTTTAAGTTATTAATTGTGTTTCTTGTTTTGTAAATATTTTATTATATTGATGATTAATATACAAGTAATTTATTTGTGAAATTGTGTATATTAAATTGATTTTATCCATTAGAGTTGTTGTTACTTATTTCTATAATCAGTTTTTACAGAAGTAGGTAAACTTAGGTTTTTGTCATTGTAAAAATTTTTAAGAACCTAATTCACTCCCATCTTAGTTGCTATTTAGGGCTAACAATAAATATAACTTTCTTTATTAAGAAGTAAAATAAGGAAATTTTGATTGTTCAAATTTATGTTGATGATATTATTTTTGGAATCAAATAATTAAATTTATATAAGGAATTTTCTAAATGTGTGAGTAAGGAATTTGGAATGAACATGATGGAAGAGTTCAATTTCTTTCTTGACTTGAAAATTAAGAAAATGGAGGATGACATTTTCATTATTCAAGTCAAATACACTAAGAATTATTCAAAAGCTTTTCAATGAAAAAAAATAAAGAAGATAAATCTGTAGAGGCGTGATAGATAGTTTACTTTAACTTACTATAAATAGGCCTAACATTATGTTTAATGTATGTTTATGTGCTATGTTTCAATCAAGTCCTATAGAGTCTCATATTTTAGAGGTTAAAAGTACATTGAAGTATTTGTATGAAACTACATTTTTAATACTATTATAAGGAATGCGTTTATGAATGTAGTTAGGTGTCCCAATGCAAATTATACTTATAGTCTTCTGAATAGAAATAGTAAATCCAAAACTTCCTAATTCTTAAAAAATACATTAGAGTCTTAGTTTAGTAAAAATTAAAATTGTTAACTTTTTCAATCGTGAAAGAAGAGTATATAGTGGTTAATAATTGTTGTGCACAAATGCTTTGGTTTACATAACAACATAAAAATTATAGCATAGAACTTAATAAGATCCCTATTAGGTGCGATAACACCAATGCCATATGCCTAACTAAGAATCTAATTCATCATTTTTGGACTAAGTACATTGAGATAAGGTATCACTTATTAGAGATCATATGTAAAATAGTGACACTTAATTGAAATTTGTTGATACACAATAGTGATTGAGATAGTTTTGAATGCTTAGGAGAGAACTAAGTATGATTGATGGTAGTCAACTTGAAAATTAATTATATTCTTTTCAACTTCCTCCATAACAATTTGTTTATAACTAATTCGCATCTTTTCAACTATTTTATAAGTTTTTAATGATGTCAAAAAAGGAGAGAAATTTTTGTGATCGTGGATGTTTCATGTAAGGAGAGTTAATTTTTTAACATTGTTTGTGTTTAGCATTTATTTTTTTAATGCATAATGTAAAATATGTATTTTTGATGCATAATATGGGTATTATAGGAAAACATGTGTTTTTAAAGTGTGAAAATGCATAATATGTGTTTTTGATACATTTTATGATTTTAAATCCCCTTTATATTTTAGTGCTCTAAAATAAGGGGTATAATTTTATTTTAATGCTTGAATTAAAGGAGAGTGCAGATTTCATGATGAATATATGTGGTATTTAAGCTTATGACTTGATATCATTAGGTTTCAGTGTGTTTTTTTGTTCGTAATATAAAATATTTTCTTATCATAAAAAGGGAGATATTATTGAATCAAAGGAGTTGCAATTTTGGTTCTAATGATAACAAATTGTGATTATAACTAATGTTTTGATTTATGGCGTAAGTGTTAAATGACAAGTACAATTGACATTGAATTAAAGTGAAAAGATTGGATTAAAAGATAAAGTGATTTAGTACTTCAAGACCTTTGTTTAGATAGTTTAAACTTGGTTGTAAGTTTTGTTTGAAGATTTAATAATCATATGGGCTTAAATTGCATTTTCTTTGCATGTGTTTTCAAAAGTTCATAAAATTTTCATTAACCAAGGAAAATTTTGTGTTTTAGTTAAGTGGAACATCTTGAAAATTGAAACAACCTTGGAAATGATTTTAAAACTTGTGCATATTGTTTTTAAAGTAAAAGAAATGGTTTTGATATGTTTATGAATGGTTTGAAAGTGAGTATAAATTGAAAGTTTTCAAAATAAGTTCAAATTATCTTAAATATAGTCATATTTAGTTTTTAACTTAATTGAGAGGTCTAATTACCCAAAATCATCTTTTAGAAGTTTTAAAACTTGTTTGAATCAATTTTGAAATGAAAGAAATTGATTTTAGTGGGTAAGACTAATCTATAACATTACTCGAATAGTTGAGAGAAAATCAGACAAAGATTGTAAAACTGTTGGATTTTCATCTTTAAAGGCTAAGAAATGTATTTAATGGCTATTTGAACATGATAAATTTATAAATAAGAGGTATAATGGTATTTCAACAATCCCTATGAAAGTGTAATATGTTTTTTTAGTATGAAAAGTGATTAAGTTATTTTTTGTGCATCTACCTTGATTTTTATGTTTTAGAGTAAGATTTGTCATTTTTTGTGTACTTAATCCAACAAAGTTTGATTTGTGGGTTTTTTATAAGCCTTTCAAGAAGGTTTTAATTCGTACAGTTTATCTTGAAAAGCATTGGAGCGTTTTGGTTATTGAAATTTCAAGTGAAATGCTTTTGAGGTGTAATTTATTTTGTTTAGAGGGGTTTATAATTTGTTGGGAT
Source organism: Pinacopodium congolense (assembly GCA_028565735.1). NCBI lineage: Eukaryota > Viridiplantae > Streptophyta > Magnoliopsida > Malpighiales > Erythroxylaceae > Pinacopodium > Pinacopodium congolense. Next base: position 4,495 of record JAOXYD010245045.1, read on the forward strand.
TGGGATTGATTCAAAGGTTCCTTTTACCTTTAAAAAGATTTGCACAAGGTTACTCTTTCTCCTTACAAAAAATATTGTTTTGTAAATAATTTCTCTTTACACAAAAAATAATTTGTAACTTATTCTTGATCATAGTGAAATATTGAAAAAAATTGTTAAAGTGTGAATGTAGGCAATTAAGATTATGGTTGAACCAAAATAAAAATTTCTTGAGTATCCTCTCAACTTTATCCTTTAATTGCCATTGCTTCCATAGTTTTCTTATATTTACTTTATAAGAATTTTGCATAAGCATTTTCATAACATCTAGGTTGAATTATAGTTAATAGATTATGTATACAAAAAATCAATTTAGGTTGTTAGTTTAAAATTTTTAAAAAAACTCAATTTACCCCGTCTCTTAAGTGCTATTAGGACTTACACATAGTGTACCTTTAACATCACTCCTTTTATAACACCATAGTAGCATTTATACCATCTTTAGTGCTAGTGACACACCAGTTTCTCCCCATCCAAACAATCATAATTTTTGTTGCATTCCTCTATCTCACTACCAACATATCTCATGCTTATAATCCTTACTATCATTATTGAAATATTTACTCAACCTATGTTACCTTGTATCATTTTTCAATCTCTAGCTACGATCATCGTCAATAGGATAAATGTTACCACCAAGTAATATAAACATTTGATTTCTTTTTCATAGATTTTGGTTAATTATAAAGTTTTAGTACTCAATTTTATTTTTAGTTTAATGAGATATGAATTTCAAATTCTTAATTTTTTTGAGTAACATAAGTGATGATAGAGATTTTGATAGAGTTGCTTTAGTCAATTATTTTAAGTTTTGATTCAATGTTCTCATAGAAGTGTGTAGAAGTACTAATTTTTTGATTTATTAAAAAAATGTTTTGAAGTCAAATCCATTTGTGATTATAATCATGCTAGATCACTTTTCAATTATAAGGAAAATTCAGGGAATAAATAGTTTTGAAATTGCTATTAGAAGTGTTTTTCTTGAAACTTGTGTTCAATAATGATGGTTCTGATAACATGAGAAAAGGGAGATATAATGATGTTATGACAAAAGGATTCACTCCACAATATTATGGAATTCATAAATGTGCTTTTCCCTTGCTTTCACCTACACTTAGACTTAATTAAATTATGAAGTGACTCTAGAGAGTTTTTAGGACAAATGCAAAAAGAGAAAACCAATTAATAAGCTGGGGAAAACCAACTAGTAAGCCGGGGATTCAATATGTGAATGACTAGCCACTGATTCTTAAGTAGTATTTTTCCTAAGAGTTTCATAAAGGAAGTAAGAGGATTATTAAAATAGCAAATAATTATAATTGGACTTTACTGGACCTGGTAGATCTTGAGAGTTAATGGTTTTATAAAATAAGTTAATTAGGGGAGAGATAGAGCTTTTTTTATAGTTGTTGAAATTTTAGTAAATTTCGTTTTAACTATACTATACTTAGGCCATGACCATAGAGTGAAGGATTAAAATTCTAGATTTCGTGCTTAACTTTACCAGGTAAGTGGTAAGGTTTATACTTGCATATGTGATAGAATGCCATGTATATGATATAAATATTATATGATACTTGAATAATGTAATCGTTTGTCATGTGCAATTGGTAGCATGTGTGTACTTGCATATATGTTTAAGTGCTAAGTATTTATTATAAATATTAGGCGTTACATAAATATTGAGGTACTTGGTTTTGAGTAAATAGTAAATTGGTATGTACTTATGGGTTTGCATATGATATATGTATTTGATAATATTGGGTGATTATTTGAATCTTGTGATGAGTTGCTATGATATAAGAATTTTTGTGTGCATGAACATATGATGAATTTGTGATTGCATGAACATGTCATGAATTTGCGATGATTGTGGTTATATAATTATATGAAATATTGGTATGAATTATGAAAAGTAAAGAGTATTTTAGGTAGTGGGGAATATCTTATGTTATGAGATAGGTGCCAGGGTATTTTGGTTAGCAAGGAATGGCTTGTGCCAATATCATTAGACACTATAGTGGTGCTATGCTACCTACTGACAGGTATCCTATGCCGTTTTTTGTAATGATATATGTTATGTTGAAATTGAGATGTGGTGATGAAAATAACTGCTACAATATTGCTTATAACTCTACTAGGTTAGTACATCCCTAAAATATGGAATTAAAACTGGGATATGATAAGTAATGCATACAATTGTTATATTCTATGGTGAAATTGACTAATTGATCGAAGATTTTCCTATACCACTTGTTATTATACATGCTATGATGAAATTGAATGATTGGTTAATGTTGATGTTATGATGTTTACAAATTATTATGTACTATTGTTCAATTGATTGATTGGTTAATATTATTACTATGATCCTCATAATGGTATATAATATTATGTAGTTAAATAATGGATAGTGTTTTTATGATTAATCTTTATTATAGATCTAACAAGTTTAAATATAATTATTCTAATTACCATGTGTGCAATATAATGGGTATATTGGTTATCCCTTACTAAGTTGACAACTCATTCCTTATGATTTAAATTTTTTATAATGCAGTTATAGTGGTTGACCCCTCAATATTCAAGTTCCACCTTATTGACAGTGATAGGTGGGTCGGTATAATGCAAGATATTCATATTCATTACATATTTATTTTCAATCAATATTGAGTTATGATTTCTATTTTAGAGAATCTTGCTAGATTTGATAAATTTACTGATTTTTTATTGAAATTTATTTAGAATAGAGATTGAGGAATACTTACATGAATGGATTGGAGATTTGCATTTACTATTAAATTGAGATATAGAGTTAAATGAATGAGTAATAAAGATGATGTTAATTAAGGCAAGGGGTTACATTAAGAGTTATAAAAAATTGAAAGATATTTTTATGAATGTTATGTATGATGCTAGCAATACTAAATAATTCATAATGAAATAGAATGAAATGGATGTACAAAGTTCAACTTAGGGAGTTATTCATAGGTTTAGTATTTATTTGAGCAATGTGAGGTAGACTCTAGTCTATATTAAGGATCATATTTTTTTATGGCTATATGCATGCTTGTAGCATATTTGAAATAAGTCATTGAGTAATATTATGAAGTAATAATGGAAAAGAGTAAGTAGGATGTGGAGTTTAATTACTTGTGTTATAGGAGTAGTGTATCATTAGTTATGCGGTTTGATATTAGTAAGGAATTTCAAAAGACATACATCAAAAGCCTATTTCACCTTATAAAAGGAGAACTAATTAGAATCATGTATTGCACAATGAGAAAATAATAAACTGAAGGTAATAGAAAGTTGTATAAGGTTGAAGAGATATTTAAAGTGAAAAGTTGTTAGGATTTACACAGTAACGGTAATTGACTCACTCTTAAAAAAAGTTTAAATACAACTTGTTTGAATTTAAGGGAATTATATGTGACGTGTGTTCACGTTTGTAAATAAGATTAAGATTGAAAACATTCCAAGAAATTTTTTTGTTAGAAGGTGAAACTAGGATTTAGTCAAATCTTATACAAAGATAAATTATAGTATCATTTGGGAGGATTATGGTATCTGTGTTGATAACTTGAGGATTTTAAACTCATCCTTCTTTAAAACCCTTAATTATACAGTAGATAATGAATCAAATATTATGTTCCAAGATGTTGGTAATGATTGTAATAAAAACCAATGTGGCTTAAATTTAGTGCTTGGATGTAATGGCCTTCTAGAATCCCTTCTAAAGATGCTGACTTGAGAGACTTAGTTGTCTTAAAGCCACATGGTAGGTCAAGAAGAAAAAGGTTATAACCTCAATAATAATTAGTCTAAAAGAAGAATTGTAAGAAAAAGGAAGTTAGATATTGAAGATACAATTTGCTAATATTAATTGCAGGTTACCTTGTTATATTTATTATGAAACATGATATTACTAAATAAATTAGTTCTAATTTTTATAATCTCATTTGATTGTTTTTAGTTGAGAAGAATGAACATTAAAGAGGGAATTTTATATACATTTTGCGATGACAAGGGCTAAAATCACTAATATTGATTGCATTCCTTTTAATATGCATGTAAAATATGTTATATGATTTTGTAATCAGTATAATATATGCTGTCATAAATGTTTAAATTATTTATTTAAGAATATATATATATATATATATATGAGAGAAAATTTATTTCCAAAATTTGAATAGGTCAGTAGTTATTATCAATGAATATTGATACAAATGGGAGGCAAGTTTAACATTAAAATGTATGGTAGTCAATTTAATGCTGTCATAAAGTAAATATGAAAAACAAAATTGGAGGTTTCATGACACATAATATATGAACTCCAAAGTTTTGTTCTCAAACTTGTATATGAAGTATTTATCATGGAGGATGAACTTCTATATGGATTAAGCTTCCCTTAGGAGTAATAGGATATGTTTTTCATTATTTATTCTTGATTTTCATGTTAGTAGTGATTTATGACATTCTCAAATGTTATATATAAAAAAAACATTCACAATATGGGAAATGGATGATTTTATATATAATATACTTATTATTTCAATTTTGACATATGTAAACTTTATGTTAACGTCAATAAGGGATTGCATAAAGTGAAGAAACAGTAGACTTGGTATCATTTAGAATTGAACTTAACAAAAATGTGGAAAGAAGATAACCTTCTATAAGGTGTTAAATTTTGTATTAATTTATGTTCTATTTTATGTTAAGTTGTGGTATGTCATTTATTTAGTAGTGGTATATTTTGTATTAGCTAGTGGTATATTTTATACGAAGTGGTAGTAGTTTTATGCTAAATGATGATATTATTTATATTATGTGGCTGAAAAATTGATCTTTAAAAAGTATCTATAATTAGTTATAGTCAACTATGTTTCCTACCTTAAGGCATAGGGATCGTAGATATAAGGCATCCTTCATTAAGGCATAGGTATGTGTTTAAGGTAGGAAGCATGATTAACTACTTCCAATTATAGAAAGAAGGTGTTTTTCCTTGAATGCCTAGGTCACCTTAAGAAAAGAAGTAAAATTGAGTACAATCAATTATAGATGAAAGGGTTTTTTTTCCCTTCAGGGTGCCCACACCTTAAAATAGGTATTAGAATTATTTATAAATGTTGTAGTCACCATATCTTGTTATATGAAATGTATAACTAATAGACATGATGATAGTTATATATACTAGTCATATTTTGTTATTGATAATTTGAATTAAAAGAATGAAATGATTTTGTAAAAATTTTTATAATGAACAATTGAATTTTGATTCTTATTAAATTTTATTTTCTTGAAAATATAATTTAAATATAATAAATTCAAACAGTTATCACTATTTTCATATTCCATCCATTTACAATCATCCTAATTTACTAGACGATTTTAAAAACTAACAAAGATGCTTTTTATAATTTGGTGGTTGCATTGCTTTTGTTGTTAGATTAATAGTTGCTACCATCACAAGTACTTTAAAAGGTTTAATCAGTTGAACTCTTCTTTATTTTTTTTATTTTACATAAACTTGGTTTCTAACACATAAAATTTTAAATGTTCCATATTTTTTTAAAAAAGTAGTGCATGTTTTTTAACAATGGTAGGTTATTACAATTTTAAAGATGGCCAACTACAACTTTATATCTTACAATCTACGTCTAATCTTGGATGAAAATATTTTTGGTATGAGGAAAAGGTAAAATGAATGTTCATAATGTGAAAAATAATAATGACTATACATAAGTATGAATTGATTTTAAAAAATGGACTCAATATTCTAATCTATTAATTTTTAGAAAAAAAATGAAAACATGATAAAATTAAAGAAGGTTGTGGTCATTGATTTCGAAAGAAGATTTTTACACTTATTGATATGAAAAATGCCTTGCAAGGGGTTTATAGCTAAAACTAAAACAAAATATGGGAGAGTAATTTTTAAGTATCTAATAGGAGTGTTAGCTCTTATGTGATATCTAAGAGGGATTGAATACGTTAATTATAAAATTTCTAAGTTTTTGCACCTAACAAAAATTTTTCTCTTGATGTAATGCAGAATATAAAACAATATAATAAATAATATATATATTAATATGGCTTTAATTAAAATAAACTTGAAATATAAAAAGTAAGGGAAAAGAGATGTAAACTGATTTTTATAGTTTCTTAGTGCACAACTATGCCCAATCTCTAACGTCTTGTTACAAATTTACTAACTCTTTTTCAATAAAGGAAGATCAACCCTTTTCCAAATACTTTCTCTTTTTCATGAAATAAATAGTAATATTTTTACAACCATATTCTTTTTCATAGAATAATATTAACCCTTTACAATTTCAATCCAAGTATTACGCTACCTTACAATACACTTAAAATGTTTTTACTTGAATAACCAAAAGTGTTTAAATGGGTAAAAATACAAATGAAAATTTGTATGCTATTAACTTCTCACAAACATAATAAAAACACTTAAAAGAACAATTAAATACTTCTAAATTCACTACCATTCACTTGATACTCAATCGAATGCCTAGCATGCACTCTAACATACACATTTATGGTGAAAAGTTTTCAACTTGCCGTTTATTATCATTAGAATGAATTAAAAATAGTTTATCATAAAAATTCTCATTAAAACTAGTTTAAACTTGATTCTCATGTTTTCTGGTTAATCAATTGGAATGATTGGTTGACCACTTTGGTACACAATCATTATTCAACTAGCCTAACATATTAGTTGATCTAAAAAATATCACATTCAATCATTCCAGTATATCGGTTAACTAATCTATGTAGATACTAGTTTTTCATAAATTTCACATATTATAACACATGTAATTAAGCCGACAATATCTTCTAACATGTTCAAATGCTTCTTTTTCATAAAACTATCACACACACTTCAAACTAATTTCCCAAAAAGTCTTAGTGTATCAAGACAATTTTCTAAAATTTTCCTCATAAAATTCCTCTTAATTATGGAACCTATATATATAAATCTACACATGAATTCATGATGCATGATTTGAGTCCATTAAACCCTTTGAAAAGATTAAGATAAGACTTATAATAAAAGATACAAAGCAAAACCTATTTAAATTCTCTATGTTGATCTTTGAGATCCCTTCAAATTTTTATTTTTCACATATCATTTCTTTAACGTTAGTGCTCCAACTTTGGCTCTAATTGTGTTGATTCAACCATTTTATCTTCCTATCTTCTCAATACATCCAAAAAAAAAATAAAAACCAATAAAAATAAAGGCGTTTTTCTATCATTAAAATATATGTGAAATCTCCCTTAGTTTAACAATATTCTCATTTCTTATTGACAAAAAATAGCATTCTTCCCATTTCTTATTGATAAAAAAACTAAGTGATATTTGGGAAACATAAATAGAAAATCATATACAGTTTGCTCGCTCTTAATCTAATATCACTTAATTTCTCCTTATTTTTAGAATTATCAAAAAAAAATTTATGGATTCTAAAATCATTTTGCTCATTACCACTCAAAATTTCTCAATACCAATCTTATTTACTCCCCCTTTATATAATAATAAAAAACAATTACAAGATTAAACATAATCATGAATCAAAACTCATTTTAAAATGAAAAGATAAGGACTTTAAATTTTTTTTAAATGCCACTTAAACTTTGTCAATTTAACTTATAAACTTTCTCAGTATCACTTATAATCTTTTCTCAACATCACTTATAAACTTTCTGAAACTTGCTCCTTATTTACAAAATGACAAAATAATCACATTATCAAAACTCATTTAAAAAATTAATATCGTCAATATCTTAAATATTTAAAACTCCCCATGAACTCATACACTTCCTTTAAATTCATGAATTATAAACAAGTCATATAGATCTAAAAATTCAAGCTCACCTTAAATAAAAGAAAACAAGCTATCCCTAAATAAAAGAAATAATATCACATTATTCTCTCAATTTTTTCCAATATGAAAAAAGCATAAATGTACAAATCTACAAGCATCTAAAATGAATCTTTTAATTTTAAATTTCATATGAATCATTGAAGTTCAAATGTCATCTAACATATAACATCAAATATACCTATATCATTATAAAATAGAGAACATGATAAGGAGAAGTCATCACTATCAAAACTATGAAATATCCATACATAAATAAAGATATAAATGATATCTAATATCAAACATCTAGATACAAAAGATCATAAGGTGTCCACAATAAACAATACAATTAAGTGCTCTCCCTATATAAGGAATTTAAAAATTCTAATCTCTCTTTAAAAATATATTCACATATAATTTTGTAAGATTTTCAATTTTCTCCTAATCATATAAAATCTAGTTATGTAAATATTAATATTATTTCCCCTTTAGTTATGCATCATGTTCTTTTAATCCATGTAATGAAACTAACTAACTTGTCCTCATATTAGTCTCTATTATTCATGACTTAAAGATACTTAGTTCAATAAAATCATCAAGTATCACTCAAATTCACTTTATAACTAAAGCATCGTATAATCAAGATAAATATGTACCTTCCTTTTGTGTAACATAAATTATCAATTCATTTCTTCCCTTACTTGTTTCATCAATATGACTTTGTGACCATCCTTTTATTCTTAAAGATGATATTTATTAACCTGAAAAACAAAATTTAACATGTTTTTGGTACCCACACTAATTTAGGTCCTTAGGGGTTAGTTGATTTTCTCTAAATAGCTTGTAAATTAAATGCTTTAATGGAAAATAGTAAGGAAGAGAAGAACACGTCCAATTTATAAAGTTCAGAGATATCCACTTTCTCCTACATTCTCTTCCTAAAAACTTGTTGGAAATTTACATTATAACAAATCACAAAAATAAATTTAGTAATAAGAATCATTTTGATAGATGGAAATCCATTATGATTCCTATATACTTGTATCATGTTTATGATATTTTGCCTAACTACTACTTGGTTTATGATTCTTTTGTGTTTTATTTTTGGTATGTGTTGTTTTCTTTATGATTTTTCTAGATAGCATTTTTATTTCAACCTTTTTTATGATTTCAAAAAGGAGGAGAGGAAGATGTGATATTATGTTTCATTTAAGATGGGTAGTAAAATAAAAAAACATTTTTTTTCATGAATTTGGATGAAGTTATAAGTTCGAACAAATTTAAGGTGAGTTAGATATTTTTAATCTTGTTTAATTTACGATAAATTTTAAATTGTGAAAATAGTTTCACAGTTTTGCTAAATTTAAGGAGATTTAATTAAATTTGATAATCTTGATGGTTATTTCTTGTTTGTGGTTTTGAAATGAATTTGGAGTTGTATTTATGATACTAATTTTGAAATGGTTTAGGTAAGTTGTTTTATATTATGAGTAGGACTATGTTTTTGAATGATGATGATGTGAGGTTAAGTGATTTTGATGCTTTTAGAATGATATGAGGATATTTGAATTTTTATGGCTCATAGTATCACATGAATTTGTTATTATTAAAAAGTGAGAGATTATTGAACCAAAGAAGGTTTTACCTTGTTTTAATGATGAAGAGACCATATTTTGATTAATGTTTTTTTTTTCGTATTTTAGGATTTGAAAGAGAGGTGTATGGTTGAAGTATAAAAGAATTTTTTTATGGTGTCTTGGAGCTAATCTAGAGTTAATGAAGTTGATACGATGAAGATTCAAGTTTTGGAAGACCATGATAAAATTTATATAGGTTTATATTTTTTATTTTTTAATATATGCCTTTTTGGTCCATTTTAGTGATTTAAAGGGATCACTCATGCATTTTTACATTCATGATTCAGAATATGCATTTAGGTTGTATGGGGAAGTTGTGTAGGGAAGTTTTAAATTAATCCTCTTAATTAGTTAAAGTGTTTTCAATGTATGTTTGAGTTAAGAAATGTTTTTAAAATGATTGGAGTCGATTTCTAATGATTTTTAATGTGTTAAATGTGTTTGAAGGGTGAAAAAAACCATATACAATTACATTGGTTGACCAACTACTGATCAACTAGTGTAAGTACTAGTCATCTAATCAAAGTGTGAGTCATGACTAACAAGAAGATTTACAATGGTAATATGAAATAAAAGGGATTAAATTTTGAAAGATGTTAGATAATAGCTAGTAGTCCTAGAAAACACTACTATTAGGTGTTTTCTGAGTGTTTTTATCATCCAAGTGTAGAGAAATCAATGATACAAATGTTGTAAGCATTAAGAGATTAAGTTTGCGAAGTTTTTTATTCATTTTATGTTGATTCTTATTAAGTGTTAGTGGGTGCACCTTTTTATTCATATCAAGAGTTTGTGAGCCTCTTATAAATGATTGTGAGCTTTAAGTGAAACACTTTACAAGTTTATTTTTGAGAGATTCAAAGGAAGTAAGGAAAGAAGTTATGAATTTTATCCTTAAGCTTTGAAAAAGAATTGTTATCACTAACTTTGTATTTGGAATCTATTATAGTGCAAATTCACAGTAAGTTATTAGGGAAAGGGCGTAAGATGAAGTGGATATCTTTAAACCTTTATAAATTGTTTGTGTAATTCTCTTTCTTACTTTTTTATATTAAAACATTTAATTTACAAGTTGTTTATATTATTGTGTAAATTATTTATACTATTTTTTAATTAGCTTTTGCTTAACTATTTAGACAATTTGGTGAAATTAGGATCATTAACTTAGAAAAAATTTAAAGCTTATAATTCAGTCCCCTTCTTAGATGCCAAATAGGATCGACATTTATCGTAAGAAAAATTTTAAACATGTCTATAGTATCCATAAAAATGAAAAAATATTGGTGTATATGTCCTACACTAATAACCATATGCATTCTTAAGTCTTAAGTCATTATATGTCCTCATACGGTGAAAAGGCCTAAATAGGTGAAATCGTATCTTAAAATAGTGTCTATATACATTTGCATTCTTCTTATCATAAGGTGTTATCATAGGATATGTGTTCTTATACATGTGAGAAGCATGAGCATATATAATACCATTTTGTTTATCACGAGAATTCATTGAATGAGATTTGTGCATAAAATTTGTGCTTATTTCTTAATGAATTTTCCTCTTAGGTCTTGATTTAGTTCCATAAATAAATACATGGTTTGCTTTTCTTGGTTGGGATTTAGAGGATGATATAATATTTTCATAAGATGGCCTAGTTATATATTCATCTTCAAATTCTTTCTTTCATCAAAAGTAGTCTTACTTCATACATCATTTTCATAGGTAAATCCCAAACCACATATATCATTTTAATGCTTTTAAGCACTTAACTTATATTCTAAATTTTTGTTTCCATAAGTGAATTTATACAATGAATTTTTAGGACTTTTTACTTCCTTTTTCAAAAACAAATTTTCACCTCTTAATTTTTTAACATAAAAAATTTTCTTATCTTTTGATTCTACAATGTGATGTAATTCACTTTTCCATTTTTCATTCTCTAATTTACATGAATCTATAATTTTCAATTCTTCCTTGTACTTAGAGGATAGCTTTATTTTTTCATAATAATACTCTATAAGCATTTAACTAACTCATTGTATGATAACGCACCAACACAATTACCCTTGTCATCATAATTAGAATTTGAAAAAGAAAGATGGCTTATCATTATTATTACTGAAATTTAAGAGGGTACCTTATCATCTAAGAATCCTATTTGAGCTACTTCTTCCTTCATATGATCAATCTCTTTCTTTTTTAACTTGATGGGTGGCTCCCTTTACAAAAAAGTAAAAAAATAAAAAAACTTGATGGTGGCTATACGCGTAATCTCCAATGTATTCCAAATATTGTGAGTAGACCCATAACTTAAAAACTCTATTAAATTTAATACATAAAAGAAAATATGTACAACTTTACTATTAAGAGAAATATGTCTTTCATCCCTTTTTTCCCACTCATTTTCAAGGTTTAGTACTATTATTTCTATGTTTTTTACAACTATTGCAAATTTTTAAAAATTAACTCTTATATAAAAAAAGAAATGCTTGATACTCATTTTCAAAAGTCCATAATTTTTTAATCTAAAATAAGGAGATCTAATTATACTTTCACAATCAAAAGGTGCCATATTATGACTTTATACATAGTATTTTGTTAAAATATGACTATTTGAGTCCTAGTTCTAATATCATTTATTAAACCTTATGTGACACCTAGTGACAGGACCCCGTCGTATTGGACTAGGCAACCTGCTCGGCACTCCATGAAAACCCTCCAGTCGATTATCTTAATCACACTGAAGAAA
>JAOXYD010245065.1:0-16807 GCA_028565735.1 Pinacopodium congolense
CAAGGTAAGTAAAAATTATCAAATCTCTCATTTAAGTTAACAAGTTTGTAAATTTTTCACTTTTCATAAATGTAGAGGTCCTTAAAAAAACCTAGAATTATAAATAGAAACAAAAAAGAAAACCTAACCTAAAGGAAGAAAGAAGAGAACCTAAGCTAAATCTAATTTAAGCTGCTCTAATATGTGTGAATGTTGTTCTAGTTGGAGTTCTCTATCTTCTCTTACATGACTCTTGTAGGTTGGAATCAAGTGGAGCAAGTTGCAACCAATAAAGATGGAGATCTAGTTGGAAAAGTCTCGACAACTACTTAAATGATGCTTGAAGAGGAACTAGATGGTGCTGTTTAGCTACCGTTATTTAGGCCCTGAAAAAGAGTAAAATGTGGGCTAGCAAGTTAAACGTGAGTCTGATTGTTACCATCGTTTGGCTCATGTTCTTACTTAATTCTTTGTAATTTCTTGGATTTTCACTTCAATTAAGCTTCAATATACAAATTAAACATATCTAGAGGTCAATTAAATATTTTAACATTAATTTTAGGGTAAATGTGCGTCAAATTACCATGAAAAACACTATGAATTATGTACTTAACATCTCACAATTATGATTTAAGTACAATTTCATTTAAAAAGTGTATTTATCACATGAAATTTATCTTATAAGTTAGTTAATTAAATCAATACATATATTGTATAAATAAATTTAATAAATATTCTGTAATTAGATAACCGTCCTATTAGCTATAAGACACAAACTATCAATTACATCCCCCCCACTTTATTTATCAATGAGATAATTAATAGCTCCTGTTAGTTACTATATGATACCTAAAAGGAGGGAGAATAAGGTTACTCTAACTTTTTAGATCTTTGAACCTAATTAAAGACTTCCTTGTTAATGTAATGTAGAATATAAAATAATATAATGAGCGATATAATAATTTGAATTGAATTGAAATAAACTTGAAAAGTAAAGAGGAAAGGAAGAGAGATGGCAAGCCAAATTTATAATGATTCATTATATAACCCATACCTAAGTTTTACCCCTCAATAGCTTTTTGAAAATTTTACTAGCACTACGTTTTTAATAGGTGAAGACAAACCCTTATAACCACAATCTTTTTACAAGACAAGAATAATCCTTACAATTGCACTTTTTCTATGAGACAAGATAATATTTATATTTAAAAATACAAAATAGAATATATTCAAATTCTCTATCTTGAACTTTGAGCTCCATTCAATAGTTTAATTTTAACATATCATCTCTATAACTTTAAACTTTAACTTTGACTCCAAATTTTGTGTCTCAGCACCTTCCCTTTGAACCTATCTTTGTAATGAAACAATAATAATAATGAAATCATTAGTAGAAAAGATATTTTGTCATTATTAAAGCCTAGGTGGAATCTGCCTTGATTCAATAGAAAATATATTTTGTCATTATTAAAACCTAAGAGGAATCTCCCCTTATTCAACAATCTCCTTATTTTTTATGATAATAAAACTATGTGATATTAGAGAAATAAAACATATATAATGCAAACCATTTCACTCTCTCTTAAACTAATATTAAACAATTTCTGTCATTTTTCAAAATCATCACAAAGTTTGTAATGAACTTTAAAAAATGATTTCCAATTTAAATGCTGAAAAAATATTGCCTAACACGACTTAGATTCTCTTAATACCACTAAAATTTGCTTAATACCATTTAAACTTTATTAATACCACTTACAAACTCTCTCAACTTTTAAATTATAACAAAACAACACTACAATCACATCGATATTCAAAACTTAAACTCATCACTTTAATATCATCAAATTTCAATACTTCCCCTAAATTCATGTAGCATAATAAACCATAAACAACTCAAAGTTCAAACTACTTCTAAATAAAACAAGGTCTCTCTAAATAAAAGCAATAATATAATATAATATTCTCTCCATTTTTGTCAATATTAAAAAGAGTATAAATGTACCAATCAATTAGCATCTATAATGAATCGTTCAAATTCAAATGTCATATGCAAATCTATAAATATCAAAGATGAATAATTAAAATTCAAATGTCTAACATTTTACATCAAATATATAAGATAGTATCATAAAACAGAGAATTTAATAAAAAGAAGTCAACACTAAAAAATATATCAAATATCCCATACATAAACAAAGATATAAATGGCATATGGTATCCAACATCTAAATATAAAAGATCGTAAGGTGTCCAAAATAAATGATACATTCAAGTGCTCTCTTTATAATTTTAAACAATTTCCAATTTTCTCATGATCATACAAAATCTAGTCATTTAAATATCATTTTTAATAACATTTTCCCTCTTTATCTATGCATCATGTAACTTTGATCTATATAATGAAAATCCTTAAAATTATGCTCAAATCAAATTAGTATCCATCATTCATTACTCAAAACATTCATTTTACTCAAATCATCAAATATCATTTAGTTTGATTATTCAAAACATCAATTATAACTTAATTTGATTTCATATATCATAAAAATAAAATTCAAAATAGCATCTCCAAATCTAGCATGTACCTCTATTTTGTGTATCATTAATTATCTTTTCATTTCTTCTCTCCCATGGTCAGTAATATATCATGGTGATTATCCTTTGGGTTCTTGAAGATTCCTTCGATTCTATTGAATTATAAAGCAAAATTTTAATGTGTTTTTATTACCCACATTAACTTGGTTCTTGGAAATTAGTTGATTTCCTCGAACCTTTTAACATATCATTCCATCTTCTTGATTTATCATAACAAAACCTCTTAATATATCTATAATATCTAAAATAATTACAAAACATAATTGTATATGTCCTATATGTATGTTTATGTGCATACTTAGGTTTTATGTCATTATAAGAATGATAATGATTCCTATGATTCTTGTGAACATATGAATTCATAGTCCTCTTTTAATTTTATGTTATCCTTATATAATAATGGAATCTAGAAAGTGTGTGGGATGTGTTCATGGAGTTGTTTATATCTACATAAATGGTATGATAATGGATTTGCCACCATATCTTGCATGAAGCTTAAATGAATAAGGTTACATATAAACATTCTTGCTAGAATGCATTTCCTTCATAGATTTTGTTCTAGTGTCATATATAAATGCATGATGGGTTTTCTTAGGATAGGGTTAATTACTTTAGACTTGCTATGTTTTGGTCATTTTTCACTTTAGTCTCCAAAATTTGAAAACTATCAAGTACTATTGTACTTTTAATAAATTATCACTTGAATCCCCTCCTGTTAACTTCCTTAAAAAAATCTAACAATGCTACTAATGTGGTAGAGCAATATGTCACGTAATTCACAATGTCATATGGGCGTTTAAGGACATACTAGAGTAAGAGAATTGAAGCTAAATGCTTAGTTAGCTATAAAATATATACATCTTCTCGGCAAAATTTACATATGAGTAAGAGAATTGAAACTAAATGGTTAGTTAGCTATAAAATATATACATCTTCTCAGCACAATTTACATATGTATCCTCAAAAGAGAGCACAATTTGGAAATTATTTATTAATGCTATCAAACAAATTTAGAAAAAAAATACATAGAAGATTGAATCTGCAATGACTTGCTCTCCAGGAGAATTGAGTTGCAAATTAATGGGTTTATAGATCGAGGAATAGAAGCTAAATAACTAATATTAGTAGTATCATCTTTTATAGGTCCATTAATATAGATAATTTACTCTTTGAGAAGTTTAGAGAAGATGCTATGAGCTTTCTTACCTTAAGAAGAATGCTCTACCATCACTAACAACGAAGTATAGGAGAGAAAATTGGTGGCTTCAACTGATTGGTTAAGCCACATAGGCAATATTTTAACAATTGAGATAAGACCACTCATTGTAGAGGACAGTGCTATTTTAAAATGGACAATAGAGAAGGAAGGTGATGGAAAATGGAAATAGAGAGTTGTGAGGAAGTTGAGTTATGTATTATATCGCACATCACATGGCATAATGCTATACCACATTAATAACTTTGTAAGGTTTTTAGACATAAATTAAAGGGAGAGTGCCAATGATAGTTAGCTAAAAATACAAAGTGATTAATATTTTCAAAATTCAAGGACTAAAGTAAAAAATGGCTAAACTATAGGAGGTCCAACGTATTTAACCCTAAATTTTATTTTAGAAGCTATAATATTAGGATATTTGATATAATCAACACCACAAATATATTTCTAACCAATCTAATAGTGTTCATAATGAATTTATGGGACAACATTTTAAATATGTATATGTATCTGTTTAGTTGAGAAAATAGAATTTTAATGATAATAGTTACATTTTAATGTTGTGGGCTAGTTATTTTCCTTATATTACTCTTTTTAATTCGATTTAATTTAAGAACAACTATAAGTAAATTCTTCTATCAACACATAATACAATGGATTTATTGGAGTCTAGATTATCGTTCCCTTTAGGATTTCCCTATAACTACCAAGTTACTCATATTAAAATTATCTAGAGAACTCAAATTGATTGATTGATTAAACTAAAAACTACTAAATTAAAAAAAACTCTTAATTAATGTAAAAGAAACCACAATTACAATTAAGAATTACCAATTGAAATGTATAGTTAAGGTTTTTAGGTTTTAATGATTCAATTGAGTTTAAATATAAATTTGTTGCTTAATCTATGATATCTTTATAAAAATAAGGAAAATTTGTGATTAACACTATGTCCTATCTCTGTTGGTCCCATTTCTTTATTTGGTCGTTCAACAAACTTAAGTAATAGGCTTAAAACTCAAGAAGTTTAATCCTAAAATTTTCTATTTCAGAATTATCAACCCTTGATAGCGCTAATTTGATACATGCTTTTGGTATGATTTCATAGTTAAAATCCAAGGTTTGAGAGTGGGTTCTATGTGAAACTAATGCTTAACTGGTTAAAATTTGAAGAAGATGTCACTTACGATGGTTTTGGTGAATATGTATGTTTTTGTAGGTCTTGGTGATTAATTTTATGCATATTTAGAGTTGGATGAGTTAAAAAATCAAAAAGAGGAAGAAAAGCATAAAGTTAGTGAGTTCCATAGCCTATCCCACGACCATGGCCCAACCCTGGCAAGTTTTTAAAGAAAACACCAAAGGAGCAAAGAAACAGAAAGGATCACAGACAGGGTTATGATCGTGACCCTAATTGTGACCTTTACTAGACAACAACTATGGCTTATCAGGCAACTCTTTTATTTAAATAAAAATTTAGGTCTTTAACAAAAACTTTTAATCCTTAAAGACCTAAAGCCACTACTAAGAGACCAAGGGTGAATTATAAGCCATCATTATAAGGTTTTTGAGAAAATTGAAGGAGAAAATTATATCCAACCATCAAGATTGAAAGACCAAGATTCACGTTACAACATTTTTCATAGAGAATTCAAGGAGTCTAGCATCATGGCATGAGCTTTCAATCATCTATTTCTTTTATGATTATTTTATTACTTTATCATGTTTAGGAACTAAAACTTTATAGGATCTTGGTATTTATGAACCCTAAGATATAGTGTGAACTGTTTTTGCTTTGATTCAATGTTAAAATTTCAAATTTTGTCTTAGATTTATCTATGGAATAAATGACTTGGTTTTTTATTTTTATATGAACGTAAGTGTAAATTTTGATTATTCAATTTCATATATTTAGATTAAAAGATCATTTATATGAATAAATCAATGCATAGGTAATGAGTCTTATATGGAAATTTAGAGATAGATTTATATAATACTTCTGAATTAGGTGTGAATCTAATTAGAACAATAGGTTCCATAGTTCATAGTAATGCTTCCAATTGGTATATTAATTAAGGTTATCTTCTGATTAATTTATTTAAGGGATAAAAATTGTATAACTTGAGAGAGAATACAATTGACCTTAAAGAATCTATCATCTAAGTAAATCTTGAATATCCATTAAATTGAAGTTTAGCAATGAATATGAAAAAATCTTAAGAGAATTACTCATCTAATTCCTAGCTTCTTTAATTGCTTATTAAATCTAGTTAATTTTCTTTAGATTCTTAGTTAGTTATTAGTTTAATTTAGTTTAATATCAATTCAAGGATCAATTTGGTTAAGTTATATTCTTAAGAGAAGATAATTACTAGTAGCTTATTATGGTCCTCATAGGAATGACAATCCAAATTCTTAGTAGTTATACTATGATACGATAAGTGCACTGGCCTATCTGTGATCTTAGTATTGTTTATTTTGAGATTTTATACTTAATTTAACTTAAAACATATAGCTATCGAGTTTTTAGTATCATTATTGGGGATTGATAGTGGATATTATAAAATTCTAATCTTTGTTAGACTAAACATTTTTTTAGTGTTTTTTAATTATTATTATTTTTGTTTGTTTAGAACTCTTTTTCTCTTGAACTCTTGTTCGGTCTTTCGATTTTCAGGTTTGGTACATCATTGTATGACAATAAGTCAATCTACAAATCTATTAACACTTAATTTTAAAGTTAAATGAACTTTTTGAAGAAATTTAAAAGAGAATAATTCTAGTAGTTTAAAGAAGCTTGAGGTTGAATCATTAAATCTAAAAGAAAATATGGATAGAGAATTGGGATTGAGAGCGCAGTTGACTATGAGGGACTTGTCTAGACCTTCTCTCTAAGTGACAAAATCTATCATACATACATCGAGGGTGGAGGTGACAAATTTTGAGATTATACCCCAGATGATTCAGATACCTTAGAACCATATATAATTTGATAGGTTGCCAGATGAGGATCTTAATATGCATATACCAAATTTTCTAGAGATTCGTGATACTTAAATAAAGTTTCTAGGTGATCCATTTAATGCTATTTCCCTTCATATTGAGAAGTTAAGCCAAGTCGTGGCTCAAGTAGAACCCACTTGTTTTTATCAACTCATGAAACTAGTAAGTTGAGAAATTTTTGACAAGATACTTCCCAACCTCGAGACTTGCAAAACGTTAGAATGACATTATATCCTTCCAGTAATAGGACCAAGAAAATTTTTATGATGCATGGGTGTCATGGAAGGAGATGTTGATAAAAATTCTTTTTATCACAATTTTGATCTTCAGATGTTAATGCAAACCTTCCACAGTGGTTTAAGTTATACCACCAAACAACTCATTGATACATCCTTTAGAGGGACTATAAGTTTTAAGACGCCAGAGCAACTTCAAGAGCTTATTGAGAATATTGCCATGAATAACTATTAGTGAGGCAATGCATGCTAAAAACCTAAGCCAAGTGGAGAAGTTTACCAAATTGATGCAATCACATCATTGGAAGCTAATGCAGATGCCCTTATAAATAATTTGGATATCATGACAATCACTTCTACATTAGCTCAAGTTATGAGTTACAATTTCTATAAAGGAAAGTAATCTAATCATGAGTGTCAAGCAATAGGAAGAAGAGGTCAGATTGACTAGATTGATTATATAAGGAACAGGCAAAACAACCTATATAATAGTACTTATAATCTAGGGTGGAAGAATTATCCAAATATTTAATGGTCTAGTTAAGGACAATAGAGATAGAACCGTCCTGTAGATTTTTAACCCTAACAACAATAACCAAGGCAATCGAGTTTAGAGTAGCTTTTAGAAAAACACATCATTACCTCGAATTCCTACTTTTAAAATATAAAGGTATCAATACATAACTTAAATAATTAAGTGGGTTAGCTAGCTTAAGAACTTTTTTGAGAGGTCACCTAATACCTGTTGCGTTGGTTAGGTAACTTGGAAAATTGAAATGGTTTTAATGATTTTACTTTGAAAACTAACAAAATTTAGGCAAGTGCACCTATCGTAAAAATAATAAAATGGAGTAAAATTAGAACTCTGAATGTCAATCCCACGAGGAAATACACTTAATTACTAGGTTAATTAGATTAAAATTATCTAAGAAAATCCAAACAAATTAATTAAAACCTTAAAATTTCTAAACTAGTCTAACTTAGCTTAAACACTTCAAAATTAATTTATAATTGCTGTAAAAAATTTCTAAAAATCAATAAATATATAATTAGCTAAGGATTAGGTGATTGACGATTTAATTGAGCTTTAAATAAATTTAAGGGCTATTTAGAGTTCCTTCACAAAATAAAAAAACGATATGGTTAAGAATTTGCTTTATCTTCATTAAACTTAGATTAAAGTTTGGTTATACTTTAAATATAGTCAATGTGCTTTAAATTCAAGAAGGCGAATTCTAGATTTTTAAATTCAGAACTCTAACTCTAAAAAAAAATTAAGGTTTGGGATAAAAATTCTTTCCCATATCATCCCATTTTGTGGACTGACAGAAATCCCTCGGGCGGTGCCACATCTGTTCTACAGACAACAATATATTGAACTACTTCAACAAGTCTGCGCGTAAGATATCCAGCATCTGATGATTGTATAGCAGTATCCACAACTCCTTTTCGCACACCATAATAAGAAATTATATATTCTGTTAAAGAAAGTCCTTCATGTAAATTGCTTTAAATGGGTAAATCAATCATTTGTCCTTGTGGTCATTTATTGATTAATTTATGTTGCTTATTTATTTTTCTAATAAATTAAGATGATTTCTTAAGCATAACTTGTCTTAAACTCTAATCCTAGGTGGCCAGTCCAAAATAAGATATTTTAAACCTTCAATAAAAAAAAATCAAACGCTATAACATTTCTTTAAGCTCTCTTAAATCATATAAACATCAATCCTTAGCAATAAAAATGAATGAGCCACACATTTTGATCAAACCATACAAGATATACACTTTAAGCAACATGCTTTGATAGATCCAAAAATATAAGCTATAAAATAAAGTTTAAAGGTTACAAAAATATCTAAATAAGACTACTATACGTGTTTTGAACTCCTAAATTGATTATGGACTCCAACAGAGCTCTAATCCATCAAGATCTTGTAGAAAAATCAAAGAAAATTCAAAGATAGGACCATAAGAACACAACTTTGATTAATCTAAAATTATAAGCAAATACATAAGTATTCTGAGTTAGAAACTATTTAAATGTGATTCAAAAACTTAGAAATATATCTTAACAACAGGCTTGAATGATCAGAAACTTAGAAAAACACTGAATTTGAAAAAAAATTGTTTGAAGCCTATAAATAAAAAGTGTTTGTAAGAACCAAAATATCCTGTGTTCATCAGCAATTTCTTATCGACTAAAAAGGCAAAGGATTCTTTAAATAAGATGATGAATTAGGAGTGTGTAGCAGTGTGATGGGAAAGTTTCCACATAAGTTAAAATATCCAGGGAGTTTTTTTATTCCTTATACCATTGATAGCATGCATCTGAGTGAAACATTAGATGATTTAGGAGTTGAAATTATTCTAATGTCATAGAACATGTTTCATTAATTAGGATTGGAGAGTACAAAGCCTACTAGGATAAGTATTTAGCTAGCGAACATTTATATTAAGTATCTTAGGGGTATTGTTGGGGTTATGCCTGTAAAAGTGAATAAATTTATATTTGATGTTAAATTTCATAATCTTATATATGGAGGACAACAATCAGATACCTCTAATTTTAGGGAGCTGATTTCTAGTAACCTCAAAAGTTTTAATTGATGTTTTGGAAAAGAAATTGACTCTTAGGATTTAAGATGAATCTATTACTTTCTTTAATTCTAAAACAGTGAAGTCAATTTCTAATGAAAGGAAAATTCTTCTTCTTTAAATGTATCTAATGATGGAACTTCAAGTATTTTATAAGGGAAGGCAACAAATAATCCATCAGAGTTTAAATTAATGATGGGACCAAGCTATGGGCATCAAGGATCAAGGGAGAGGCTTATCCTTAATTTGAAGTAGTCTAATGAATAGAGAAAGGAAGATAACAAGGATGTAAAGAGCTTGAAGGGGAAGGATAAGAAGAAAAAGCATGCTCATAATAAGAAATTTGAAAACCCATGAACTCAAAGAGGTCATCGAGCTAACGACAAAAAATTTTTGCTTGTTGGGAGGCATCCTAAAGTTTGTTTTATTAACTACTTTGTTTTTTAAAAGTTGTTGCTTTTAGGTTGCATTCTAGCATGTTTTGTTTGACTACATTTATATATGATCTTGTGTTTTATTTTTCTTCTGGTTTCATGTCAATTATGGTTTCTAATTTCATCTAAATTTGATTAATTTCGATTAAAGATGAATTATAGAGGCTTGAAACACATTTAGAGTGAACAATTATAAAACTTGACAAGTTTGGCATGCGTTCCACTTTGGTATTTTACAATAAAGTGATAGATAGAAATGCTATTAAGTGATTTATTAGTGGATTAATAGATGACTTCGGTACAACATATACATCACACATTCTAACATTTTTCATTAACATAATAACAATAAGCTTAGCTTGTGCCCAAGCTATGATTTTTGTCTAAAAGAAACCATAACCTAGGTTACGACCATGACTTGGGCCATGAAAGGTGTGAGTTCCATGTTTAAAACACTAAACCTAAGCTCCCTCACTTTTTTCATCCCTCTTTAAAGTCTCTCTCAATTTTATCATCTTCTGACACCTACACAACCTCAAGTCTACCTTCTAACTTGATGTTGGTGCATCAGTCTCAAATCAACAAAGTATGTACACTATCTTTGCATTACGCATATGAGAAATGGGATTTGTCTTATGAATTATGGTTTAGATGTGAGTAGGGCCTCTTTAGCCAATCTTTTTTGTGATTTCCTATAACGTTTAAAGTTAACTAATGATCTAAGATGTCTTAGTATGTGAAATAACTCTTATTTATCATTACTAATTCACCTATGACTCAATTCGCATGAGTTTAGTATAGGTGAAGAGTGTTGTGTGAAATTGATGTTTTTTTCTTATCAAAATTGTGGTTTAATGCTTTATTTGAGTTGCTTGTGAATTGTTGACGCTTATGTAACTCATAAAAACCACTTATTGATGTTAAACAATTTATAACTCTTTTTGAAAAAATTTAGATGAATATTGTAGTTTTAAGTGTTTATTGACTTCGAGAATTAATGCTCATTATGTTTAAATTGGTTAAAACGTGTTTTTTTTTATATAAATTAGGATTGGCATTTTCAAAGGTGTTTAAAGAAGTTCACATGTTGTTTATGATTTAAGATCATCTTTTTAGCTTTCCCATTATGCTTCATTGATGAATTATAGCATGATATTCCTATTCTTTATATTAGGAAGTTGATAAGTTTAAATGTTTCGTAAGCTTTGGATTTAAACAATTAGAGAACGCATTATATGTGTTTAGTACAATGACTACAGTCATTTAGTTTATGATCATTGTAATGCTTATACGTTATTTATATGGCTTATGAATGATGGGTTTTAGGCATGACTATGATCACTCACACTCACTTTAGTATTTGTTTTTACAGAAATCATGCTTAGATATAAAAGGTTGGAAAAAAGGATAGGTATAAAGGATTCTTCTTCTTCTTCTAGGAGTACAGATACTAAATAATTTGCTCCTTGATTTAATAGTCCTAAGGAATTAGCCAAGTACTAAGTGCCTGAGAAGCTTAGAATTGAACCCAATAGGTATTTAGTCTTTGAGGACGTAGAATAATTGGAGGTAGCCAATACCATTAGGCATTACTTAATGTTCAAAGGATGGGATTTATTTGTGGAGATTAAGGAGCTAGGTTATGAGAACTTATTATTTGAATTTTTGACCACTTTTAAATTTAAGAAGTACTTATGAACTTAGGTCAATGATGTATTATAGTTTTAGCTAGGAGGTAAATAATTCTCGATGTCTTGTTAAGATATTGGCATACCCCTATGAGTGATGTCTCAAGAGGAAAGAAACCTGCCTTTAACTAAGAACGCTCTGGTGGAGTTTAATTGTAACTCTAGAGCCTCCAAATTTTAGAATAAGATAGGAGAAGGTGTTTTTTAGGTAGGTGTAACCGAGAGAGTCAAGATCAAGACCCTAAAGGTTAGGATCCTTTATAAAGTAATCATCTACACGACTAGAGCTAAATATATGAGTTTTGGGGCGATTATCAAGGCGATCACATCCATTTATGACAAATGGTGAATGAAGTGAACTTTAATATAGGGAGTGCCTTAGCCTACCATTTTAGCCACCACAGCAAGAAGATAAGAGGATCACTTAGTATATCCTCTTACATCACAAATTTGGCAATAAACTTGGATGTTAGGTTAAGTGGATCAGATCTCAAGTAAAGAATTAATATGTAGCCATTGGATACCTCGGTTTGGATTTAAATGAGATTAGGGTCACCCTAGACCTAAGGGGGCATGACCACCCTAAACAAACAAGACACAAACAACGAGATGCAAGAGGATGATGATGAGGACACTAAAGTCAAGTATACTAGAAGTGTAGACTCCTTCTTGGCTACACAAATGGATTAGCTTAGTGCCTAAGTGGATGCATGCATATGGAGAGGAGAACATATATATCTAGGTCTATTACTAGATGGGTAGAATATCAGTAAGTGGAGCAATAGAGATGGGATGAGGAGATTTATTTCATTATGGATGGTTAAATAGTTTAAATTTTTAGGATTTTTATATTCATTTTATTTTATTAAATCTAGACCTAACCATTTCATAAAAGGTTTGTATTTAATGATGTTATTTAGGAAATAGAAACAAGTTTTGATTATCTTTTCTAAAGTACTCAAAGCATATAGAATGAAAACTCTCACAACTATGCCTATCATTAGACTTAATTTTCAAGAAAGTACTATTCTCTTCTACCTTACACTTTTTATGCTTTATTTTGTTTTAACCTTTAAATTAAGGACAATTTGACTTAAGTAGGGAGGGAAGGGGGAGGGAGGAAGAGATAAATGTTATGCGTATTTCATACCCATTTGAATTGTTAGGAATTTAAGAGTAATTTGGATAGTTCTTCTTAAAATGGTTTGGTTATTAGTTTATTGTTAATTGTAATATTCCAATATAATTAATGTTTTTGATTTAGTGAACATTAATCATGGGCATTACCCTACTCGTGACCTTGATTGGACAAAAACCATGGCTTGTCTCACAATCATGAGCTAAGCCCTAGGATTATCAGGAAATTCTCCTAGTTAAGAGCAATTTTAGGTCTTTTTAAAAAGCTTTTGATCTTTGGAGACCTAGAGCTGCCACCAAGAACCAAGAGTGAATTCTAAGCCATCATTAGAAGGTTTTTTATTAAATTGAAGGAGAAAAGTAAATCTAAACATTAAAATTAAAAGATCAACATTGAAGCTCCAACACTTCTATAAAGAATTCAAGGAGTCAAACATTATGAGAATGAGCTTCTAATCCCTCGTTTCTTTTATAATTATTGTTATTGCTTTCATAATATTTAAGAATTAAACTCTTATAGGATCTAGGTGTTTATGAACCTTAAGATGCAACATGAATTATTAGTGTGAATTGTTTTTACTTTGACTCAATGTTAAATTTTCAAATTTTATCTTATATTATATTTATCTATGGAATAAATGATTTGATTTTGATTTCTATGCAAACATAAGTTTCAATTTTGATTATTTTTTAATGTATTTAGATCAAGAGATTATCTATATGAATAGATCAATCCATAGGTAATGAGTCTTACATGGAGATCTAGAGATAGATTTGCATAAGACTTCTAAATTAAGTGTTAATCTAATTATAAAAAAAAGAGGTTTTGGATTTAATTTTATTTAAAGCTTATAGGTATGCTTGACCACCATCATTTTCACAATCAACTAATGTTTGGTCATTCACTGATTTAAATTGCATTGCTTATTAATTTTTCCAATAATTAGGGTAGATTTCTCGGATCTCTAATTAACTATTAATATATTCTTAGTGGCCAACTTAAAATAAATACTTAAACACCCAAATAAACAAAGATTAGCACATAATTCATGTAAAATAACCTAATTAAAATATCCACTCACCTACCTTTAGCTAGTAAACAATTTAGCTACATATGTTAATCAATAAACACAAAGTATGAAATAATAAACATATGCTTGTTGATTAAAATGAAAATAGTATAACATATAAATAAATAAAAGGTTTATAGAACACTGAAATATGGTTCCAACTAATTTCTAAACTTGAATCACATTGCCCCACTCTTTAGAATCCTCAAAATAAATAATGATTGTCTATTATAATGGATTGAAAGAAAAAAGAATTATAATGGATTGAAAGAAAAAGAACGGAAAACCTAATACCAATATGAAAAGTGACTAAAAGATGAATAAAGGAGGATTAAAATCTGCCTGAAAGACTATAAAAAAATATATCCAAAATAGTTTATATACATTCTAAATAGGTTTTGGGTTTAATGGGATGTGAATTGTCCAACTTATTTTTTGATCCTTTACTGGAACATGCCTCCAATTACGTCAATGATCCTTGAAATCAAAGATTAATGAGGCCATTGTACACTCATGATATTCTTTTGTCTTCACAATGGACTTTAATTAAGGTTGCTTGAACATTAATAACATGCTAATAGATCCCATTATTTCTCCTGGATTGACAATAATAGTGCTTTGTATGGGACAATAATAATGTCATTAAACACACATATTATTCTTCTAAAAAATTAACTAAATTTAATCATTTTTCAACAAAATTCCTCTTCTTAGGCATGAACTATAAATTAAATAATAACAATGCATAAATCAATTACTTTAACAGCAAAATAGAGGTTAATTGATAATTGTATTTTTGTATGTGTTTTTCTAAGTGTTTTGCAAGTGTTTCTTGCATAATAGGTTGTTTTTATTATATTTTAAGATTTATTATGTTTTTTTTAGTATAATTTTAATTGTTGTTTTATTTATGTTTAGTATTAATTTGGAGTAGGATTTGTTTATTTAGGTGTTTTTATTTATGTTTTGTGTTTTATTATTATTTAATTATTAATGTTGGATTAGAATTAAATTTTATTGGTGTATTTATTTATTATTTGTGTAGGTAAATTAAATTTAAAAATTAAAGTTGAAAAGAAAAAAAAAAGAAAAGAAAAAAGAAGAGAAAAATTAACTGTCCAGACCTGTCTCTAGGCCCCAACCCAGCAGCCAGGCTCGCGCGTCCCAATCTTGGGAGGACAACCCGCACAGCAGCGTCAAAGCCCGCGTGCCTTAAGCCCAGGCCCCCAGCCTGCTCTAGTTCGCAACCTAACCCGCTTGTCGCCAGCCCGCAGCGCCCAAGTACAACCCACCGTGTGCGTCCAGCGCTCTGCCCTAACCTACGCATCCAGTCCTCCCAGCCAGCTTGCCCGCACCTCTTCTCCAGGCTTCACTCCTTAGTAACCCAGAAGCCTTCCACAGCAGCCCCTGTACATAAATAGTCTAGTCCAGAAACCTAGAAAAGACCTAAGAAGCAGCAGACATTTTCAGAATTAAAGGGAGGGTTTCAAACCGAAGAGCAATTTTTTTCGGACAGATAAAAACACTGAAGGAGAGGCACAGGGGGAGCAGCAGATTGAAACAGAGAGGAGGCGGGACAACAATAAGAAGAGAAGGAGGAATCACAGCTGATTGGAAGCGAAGACAGCAGTGGCGAGTAGACACAGAAATTAATCATCCAAGCCACCAAACTTCAAGAGTTCTTTTAATATTTATTTATTTTCCAGAATTATTTTGCTTTTATTTTTTATCTCTTATTTTATTTATTTTTATTTATTTTTATTTATGAAAAAATATGGATATGATTGAACTTATTTTATTATTATGTGTGGCTAAAATATTTTTAGGATTTGTTGTTTGACTTATTTGGGACCATTTAGTTATTAATTTAATTTTTACAAATATTTGTGTTGTTTATTATGCGTAAACCCTACAACAAATCGAGAGAGTAAGTTGGGTAATTTGTGTTAGATGTACAACAAGAGTTGGCATTTAATAGACCTATAGACAACAAGATATTAATTTATTAGGAAGAGATTTCAATAAATGTATAGACTGCATATAGGATAGCTTCATATCTAGTTAAATGTTTAGGAAAGGCTTTGCATGTCGAAAGATCCCAAAGTTAATCCTAAATTATTTAATTAGTGGCATTTAGTTGCATCTTGAGAGAAAGTAGCTAAAATATTAGGAAATCCTTGGCCAAATATAAATTAGATCAATTAACCAAAGGGAAACAAATAAGGATAATGACAAATCCTATTCTTAATTCTTGATTTTCTCCGAAATTTCAGTTTGATGTGTTCCGATTGGTTGTGTTGCTCGCTCCTGTTTCCAAATTTATTTGCGTCTGATTTATTTGTTTTTTATTTTTTTATTTGTTTAAATCAATTTCCTGAACAAAATGTAAGCCAAATTGATAGAGTGTCAAGATACAATCCTCATGGGATCGATATTCGTTCTTTACTATAAGTACGACTCGTATACTTGCGGTTTTGAGTATAAAACTGTTAGTTTGGTTTTACAAATAATCAATCTATAATTAGGACCAATTCAAGATTAGCACCCTCATAATTAACCAAATATTTGGTTATTTTACTAATTTAAACCCTATTGTTTATTATTTTTTCTAATAACCTAGGTAGAGATTGTCGGATCCTAAATTATTTGATGGAAATATACTAAGTGATCAATTCAGAACAAACATTACGCATTCAATAAATAAAGATTATTTCACTAATCATGCATTAATCATTAATTAACACGATTAACCATTAATAAACACATTTAACCTATTAGTCAACTCATCATCTTATTATTATGTGGATATGAAAATATAATATAATATATATATCAACACATGGTACCC
>JAOXYD010245076.1:0-16807 GCA_028565735.1 Pinacopodium congolense
ATTTTTATCATTATACTTGAAAATTTTTAAAATTTAAAATTTATTTATATTTATTTTTTAATATATTATTTAATATACTAATTTTATAAAATTAAATAATAAAAATAATATTTTTTAATTTTTTAATACTTATATTAACATAATTTCTTTAAAAAATTAGAAAATATACTTCTATAAAAAAAATCAGTTAAAAAAAGCAAGCTAATATGAACGAATCAAAAGTCTGCAAATGGGAAGACGGTGAAAGTTTTTTACACTGTAAAAAGAGGTAGTATGATCTGTCATGAAAAAAGCAAGAATGTTCGAAGGTCCAAAAAAAGTGAAAACAGGAAAACAACTGAGTTTTTCAGTTTTTCATTTTATCTTTAATATAATATAATATAGTATAAATTATAATATAATAATATAATAATATATTAAAAAGCACATAAAAATATAGTAAAGATAATTTTGAAAAATAAAAATATGTTTGTTAAGTTTGTGAAATTTATTTAAAAGTACCAACTATTTTGATGAAATTTAAATTAATTATGTTAAATTTCATAAAATCTAAATTATGAAATTAAAAAGAAGAGTTTTTTATATTTTAAATATAAAAATTACAAATTAAAAATGAATTATATAAAATAATTTAATTATCAACTAACTTTGAAGACATCAAAGAAATTTATTCTCATGTTTGTACATGAATACGCATATAACTAGTAAGTTAATACATTCAAATTTTATAATTTTATATTGCGTTAAAAATCCTGACAGAAATTTGGAAATGAAATAGAGCCCATTAAAAATCATTTAAAAAGTAAAATTAAAAAACAACATAAATTATATTTTTTGGCTAAATTTACTTGCTAGTTACGTGCATATTCTTGCACAAACTTGATAATAAATAATAAATTTCTTTGTTGTCTTCAAAGTTGGTTGATAATCAAGTTAGTGAAATACAGCTCCTACAAGTGTTGTTTACAAAATTTAGAGGGAAAAAACAAAAAGAATAACGAATTGCATGAACTTACATATCTGTTGTAGTGGTATATTTACCTCATAATTAAAAGAATTTTCAGCATTACTCCATCATCTGGAATCAAAACATATACTCAACATGGTATCATGCCCTCCACGCCTTTTTGCTGTGGCAAGAAGCTTGAAAAAGCTCTTTGAGGATTTCTTCATTTTTCTGTCACTTTCTATATTAGAAATCTCTAAGGAAATGCGGTTCAATTGTTATCCTGTGCTGATTTAGAATGAGAAATCTAAACAAATCATGAAGGCAATTAACCTGGTGCCTCTCGTCCAAATAAAGTTTTACTTGTAAATACAAGGAACCAAGAAATGTATCATGTCTATTACAATTCTCTTTAAAAGGCCTTTATATTCTTCTCCGCACTCAACCTTTAGCTGTGATAACACCAGCATAAGCATCAAGTAGAACTTTAGCCAGGAGTTCCTAATGAATATATGAACTTGATTTTACATAAATGTATAACTCAAGATGTTAGGCCCTCGGGCAGTGGATACCACATATGATGCTCATTTCTGTAGGCCATAACTGTTCTAACTAGATACAATTTAAGGGTTTACAAGCTCTTTATTTACACATTAGAATACATGATATTGAAACAAGAAATCAACCTAAAATCAATAAATTGAATAGAAGATATCAAACCAAAACAATTCTTATGTAAAGGTGATAAGGTTGGACCTAATGGCTGGCTTGGACTTGACAAACTGATGGACAATGAAGCGTAGACTATGTAAGTGAATGATCCAATTCTGTTCAAGCCCAAACATAACACCAAAGAACCTACATCAATTAAAGACTCCACCTCTTTAATACTCTTGATAGTAGTAGAAAGATATAATATTTTTTAGATAATCGTTATTTGTTAGACAGGTGTCATTTGTACATTAGTTTATTTGTTAGGTATCAACTCTATGTATTAAAACAAAATGAAGAGTAATGGAAGGATAGAAAAAAATTTACCTCATTTGTTTTTGTTTCTTTAAAGAGTCATCCCTCTCTCTAATAGGGATTGTTTTTGTTACCTCTTATCAATGGTGCTTGCATTTGCTTCGGTCATGCCACCCAAACCTAGCCAAGTCATTAAAGATGTTGTTACCTTGTTTACGGATTGTTTGGACGCTATGTAACAACATTTGGATCAATAACAAGCTGCCATATTTTTTCTAATATGCACTCAAAACTTTCACTATTTCCCAGCCTCCTAAACAAAACCCATCTGCCGATAACATTCCTTTTGCTACTATTACTCAAGCTAATTTTCCCCACTCTTAACTATAGCTCTTCAATCCTACTTTTCCCACTTAACCCAACTCTTCCACTACCACTCATCCTTCTTCTCTCCCAATTTTTTTCCCCTAAACCTCCAAAATTTCCTATGTCTTATTTTGATGGATTCACCTCTCTAGATCGACTTTTTCAAGCTAAACAATATTTTTCCTATTACAAGATTTCACTAAAACAACTTCTTTAACTTATTGCCTTCTATATGAGGGTGACGTTCTTTTTTAAAGGTTTTTTTTGTTTCACTTTCGTTTTTAGTTTTGGTTTTTTGTGTTTCTAAACATAGAAACTGGAAAAAAAAAACACACTAATACAGTACATAAATAAAAAAATCGTATAAAAACCCAAAAAACACACAATAACTAATACAAATACACAAAAATTAAAACCAGCAATAATACCAAATATCCCCTAATTTAAGTGAATGTTCTTAAACCATCAACTTTCCACTTGGGATTTATTTACCCATGCCCTTGAATTGCGTTAGTCCCTCTAGTTAGGACAAATCCTCGTGCTGCTTTATTCAAGCTACTCAAAACTGGGTTAGTGAGTAATTATCAGCTCACTTTTGAGCAACTTTACAATAGAATGGTGGGTCTCCCTCCTGAGTCCATCCTAAATTGATTTATTTCGGGTTTAAAGCTTGATATCCAATGTTAACCAATTGTTCTGCAAACCTATTCTGTCTCTTAAACCATTAGCATGGCCAAGTTATTGGAGTATAATTTAATGATACAAAGAAAAAATGTATACCCTTTTCTGTTTTCCTACACGCCCACCACAACCCCATTACCTTCCCAAACCTTCCCGTTATCTACCCTTTACTGTTCACAAACTCACTCCAAAGGAAATGCAAGAATGTCATTGTAAGGGCTTTATTTTAACTGTAGATACAAATTTAGTTCTACTTACAAATGCAAAGCACGCCAATTATTATTACTTTTCCTTGACAAAGATGATACCCAACTTGACCCAACTATTTTTTTCTCCAGATTTTGTTCCACCTACCTAACTCTCTACCTCCCTCTCCATCTACGAATGCCTCTATCACTGACTTAGTTGATTTCCACCTTACTATAGACACTTTTACTGGTTCTTTCACTCCTCGCATGCTCTTCATATCAAGTTTAATTTTTAGGATAGTCTATCTCCATTTTGGCAGGTTCTAAAAACTCCCATAACATCATCCAACCTCAGGTTAGACCTAATGGCTAGCTTGGACTAGATAAACTAATGGATGACGGATCACAAGCTGTAGAAGTGAATGACACAATCATTTATAAGGCCAAACATAACACTAAAACATCTTCATGGATAAAAGACTTTACCTTTTAAGAATATTATGCAAAGTAGTAGAAAAATATTAAAAATGTTTGTTAGATAGCTATTATTTGTTAGACAGATGTCATTTTACGTTGGTCTTTTTGTTACATACCAATAACTCTCTATATTAAAATAGAATGAAGAGTAATGGAAGGATAGAGAATAATTT
This sequence comes from Pinacopodium congolense, assembly GCA_028565735.1. Classification (NCBI taxonomy): domain Eukaryota; kingdom Viridiplantae; phylum Streptophyta; class Magnoliopsida; order Malpighiales; family Erythroxylaceae; genus Pinacopodium; species Pinacopodium congolense. The sequence continues at coordinate 3,798 of JAOXYD010245076.1, forward strand.
ACCTCATTTGTTTTATTTTTTTGTTTTTTCAGAGAGCCATCCCTCTCTTTAATAAGGATTGTTATTGTTGCCTCCTATCAAAAGGCTTCACCATCTTGAGCAACAATACCATGTTTAAAATTCTTAATAGTATAGTTATCCTAAAAAATGAAAAAAAAAAACTTGACATTGAAAGATTAATTATAATTTTGAAAATACTTGTCAAAGAAACTTGGAAGGAATATCGCAGATGGCCACCAAGCTGCACGATTCCAACTACAACATACTAGGTCAAGCAACAACTGGCTTGAAGTGTTGCATATTACCAGCTCTTGCCACATTAATGAATGATTGTTTGCAAAATTCTAAGCACAATTTCCTATCCTAAAATCATTATGAAAATTTTATCATCCATCTTTTAGCATTTAATCAATGAGGGTATCATGTCAAAGTCAAGATCCCTTCTTATTTTTATTAATTGATAAATTACAAATGAAATGACCAAATTTCATAATTATAATTATACTAGTAGAAAGACTCTACCAATCTTGCTTCTCCATACATTTTGCTACATTAGAAATGCTTTATTATAATTATGCTAATTGAAATACTCCACCAATCATACTTCTCCATTCATATGGGTGCATTATACATGCTTTTCTTACCTACAGGATCAACAATATCATTGATGCTCAATTGTATAAAGTTCTCATATAGTTTAGTGTTGTTCCTTAAAGGAACCAAATCATACATGATTAATAGAAAAATCTATAGAAATTGCAAAACCAAATCAAAAATTCTTTACACAAACTATGAAAAGAAAAACAATTACAGTAAAAATAAAATTTTGTAAGAGATAAGCTTATATATAAAGTGAGTACATACTTTTTATGTCCTACTTAAGTAGAGAAATATAGCTTATTAATTTTCTTATGTTCAAAATTTCATTAAAAAAATGATTATAGTTACAAAATATAATCATGCGACTTGGTTTTCACTAACCCAACTAAGATCTTCCAATTGAAAGAAAAAGAAGTGATCAACTAAACCAATTAACAATAAATTAAAAAGAATAAAATAACCCGATTCCCCGACCACTAAGCACTCATAGGAATTCCTTTTACAAGCACCATGAAATGTATAAAAAGAACTGAGAAGTCATATTTTGGCTTCAAAGAAATATATGAAGAAACAAAAGAAAAGAAGGTGGTCTTGAAAACCAAGCATGTTAAGTATTTTACTTTGTATTTTTATTGTAGTATGTCTTTGTATTGTATTATGTTTAGTGTAGTGAATATTTCAGCTTATTAACTTAATGTATTAGACTTATTTACTTAAGCAGCTGTAACTCACGTGCTAAAGGATAGATATTTGTGTATATAGTTTTAGATTTGTTGTAACTTTACATTATGGTTAATGAATAAAGTGGTGTTGTTTTTGGTTATCTCACTTTCTTTCGTTTTGGATAAAAGCTTGTTCATGGTATCAGAGCATGATCTAAGGTTCCGATTGAGAGTTCAATTGTCGTCGTCTAGCTTGATAAACATAGGGTCATTGTCAAGTTAGTGATTAGAGTGACTGGCGTCTCCGTATTGAAGCATTTACTTGTGTAACATTTTCAGTATCAACTATTTTGTGCAACAGCTACAGTGATCAAAATCGAAGTTTTTGGTGTCTTTATGTTGCTAACTAGTGGAGAAGCTTGATTTTCATTGAAGATGGAAGATGTATTGCATGATTTGCCAATTTCTAACTCTTACAGAAAGTTTTCAGGTGAGAAGAATCCCATGTATCTTTAAGATTCAGATCATCTAAGCATGGTTCTCGTTACTTCTACCTTAACTAGAAGTACTTTCTTAAGCTGAAGTAGATTGATTAAGATTGCATTAAGTGCAAATATGAAATTAGGGTTTATAGACGGACTTTGTCATAAACCTAATCTTGAGTTAAATGATTGTGACAAATGGATTAAAATTGATTATAAGGTGCAACTTTAGCTTCTTAATTCTATCTTAAACGAATTAGTTGAGGCTTTTATTTACATGAATTCTGACCTAAGAGTTATGATTAGAAATAAGGAGAGGTTTATTGAGAGTAATGGGCCTTTAGTTTATCAGTTGCAGAGATAAATTAGCTCCATGTTGCAAGGAATTTAATTATGGCTATGTATTTTATCATTAAAAATTATGGGAAGAGTTAGTGTGTCTCATGCATGTTCCACAGTGTACCTGTGGAGAAGCCGAGTAGTATATTTGTGGAGCTCTTAAAGGTATGACATATTTGGTGTCTCTTAATTATTTCATGTAGTTTCTCATGGGTTTAAATGATAGTTATGATTATAAGAAGAATCAAATTTTAGTTATGGACCCATTACTAACTATAAACAAAGCTTATTTTATGATCTTAAGAGTTAAGAAGCAAAGGGAGGTTCAATTGGGATTTTCTGAAGGTCTGGAATATAATGTTATGCTAGTTAAGGTACAGTAAAGCAATAGGATGAATGATGGAAATGGCAAGTCCAATATGAAAAAAAGGGTGTTCTTTAGACAAAAGTGATCTGTTTTTTAATTATTATAAGAAAAATGGGCATAAAAAAGACATATGTTTCAAGTTACGTGGTATTCTTGAGCGATATAAAGACTTGCAACTCCAGAAAGGGAAGGGCGAATTGAAGTCTTATTCGGCTAAAGCATTTGCTGAAGGTCTGGAATATAATGTTATGCTAGTTAAGGTACAGCAAAGCTATAGGATGAATGATGGAAATGGCAAGTCCAATATGAAATAAAAGCATGTTCTTTAGAAAAAAGTGATCTATTTTGTAATTATTACAAGAAAAATGGGCATACAAAAGATATATGTTTCAAGTTACATGGTATTTTGGAGTGGTATAAAGACCTGCAGCTCAAGAAAGGGAAAGGGAGTATGAAGTCTTATTCAGCTAAGGCATTATTAATAGACGTTATTACAGATACATAGGAGATTCCTGCAGAAGATAGTGCAGATAGCAAGTCATTTAATAATCCGGCCTTGGCTACTATAATCAAACATGAGCTGTTGAAGTTGATGAAGGGAAAGCCTGCTTCTGATCCACTTATAGTGAATTTTTCCCACCTTCATGATTTTGAAGGTACCATTCTCTTTAGAGCTTTATCTTATCTTGATTGCATATAATCAAGTTCTTAGATATTAGACACTAGCACTTGATGTTAATTTGTTGACTACTATTATTGCTATTAAAAATTTTACACATATTTATTTACTTGATGGTTCATTGAATCTAGTTCACCACATTGGTGATGTTATTATTCATAACAACCTTATGCTCATTAACACTTTGCATGTTCCCACATTCAAGTATAATTTGTTGTCAATTAACAAACTAGCCCACACAGCTTCTATTACCTTATGATTTCATGCCAGTTACTGCCTTTTGTAGGTCCTGAAGATTAGCAAAATACTGGTAATTGGTAAGGTACTAGGTAGATTATACATTTTAGATAATTTTTCCTTCTGTGAAGATATAATAACACAACATTCTTTATGTACTTTTAATGATAAACCCCATAATGTTGTTTTTTTATCTTTCTACTAACTATGGCATTAAAGATTAGGCCATACATCTAATAATGTACTTAAACATACTGCTTGTTTGAATAATTCAGATGTTGATTAAGATCATTTCTTTGATGTTTGTCCTCATGCTGAGCAAAATAAATTACCCTTTCCTTTTAACCTTGTTCAAAATGATTGTTCTTTCCAAATGATTCATATGATTTTTAGAGACCTTATCAATAACCATCTTTTTCTGGTGGTCATTATTTCCTTACTATTGTTAATGATTATATTAGGGCCATTTGGACATACCTTTTAATTCATAAAAGTCAGGTTGTTCAAACTTTAAACTTATTTCTTAAGATGGTTTTAACTGAATTTGCACAGCTTATTAAGACTGTTTGATTTGACAATGGTGTTGAATCTTTAAGTGGTGATTGTCAAAGGCTATTAGGTGGGTTGGGAATTGTTCATTAGAAATCCTGGGTGTATGCATTACAACAAAATGGGGTAGTAGAACAGAAACATAAGCATTTAGTTCAGATTGCTAAGGCTTTAATGTTTTAAGCCTCTTTACCTAAGAAGTTTTGGGGTGAGGTGATTCTTACTGCTACTTACATTATTAATAGACTTTCAATTCCTGTCTTAAATTGGAAACCTCTTATGAGATTATCTATGATCGTCCTCCTACTTATGATTGTATTAAAGTTTTTTGCTACCTTTGTTTTGCAACCCATGTTCATCCTAATTAAGACAAATTTGATATATGAGTATATAAGCTTATAAGTTGTATGACCTTTATTCATATCAGATTCTTGTTTCTAGAGATGTTGTTTTTCATAAGACTCACTTTCCTTATAAACAACCTTCTCTTTCTTTACCTGCAGTTCCTCTTCCAGTCTTACCTACTATTATTGATTTTGATATGATTGATTCAGTCCCTCTTGTTACTAATTTAAATGTATCATCTATTCCCACATCTTCATCTTCTTCCATTCCTTCTTCTATTCCTTCTTCTACACTTCCTGCCTTTCCACCTGAAGTTTCTCCTCCCCCATTATGGCGTAGCAGTAGGGTTACACATAAGCCTAGCTGGCTATCTAATTTTGTCTCTTATACTTTAATATAAAGTGTTTCACCTAGTGAGATTTTGCCCATGTCTACTGATCTTGCGTCTTCTTTATATACTCCTAGCACTTATCCATATAAACTATTTGGACATTTTTTATCTACATATATGTCATTTTAAGCAAAATTTTCATGTATCCAAGAACCATATTCTTATAATCAAGCCAACTTTAAAGAGAATTGGATGAAGGCTATGCAGCTAAAGCTTGAAGCTCTGGAATCTAATAATACTTGGGATCTGACCACCTTACTTATAAGGAAGAAAGCCATTGGTTCAAGGTGGGTTTATAAGCTGAAGTTGAAACTTAATGGTAGTATTGATAGATATAAGGTACGGTTAGTTGCCAAGGAATACAATCAAATTGAAGGTGTTAATGTTTTATGACATTTGTTCACCTATGGCTAAGGTGGTCACTATTCATATTTTTAAAACTATTTCCTCTTCTTTTATTGGATAATTCATTAGTTAGATATTAATAATGCATTCTTGTATGGTTATATTGATGATGAAGTATACATGTTACCTTTGGATGGTAATACCAAAGCTAAACCAGATAAGGTTTGTAAGCTTAGATGATCTCTCTATGGCCTTAAACAAGCCTCTCATCAGTGGAATCTTGAATTTATTGCCCATTTGATTTCTTATGGGTTTATCCAATCCAAGCATGAATTTTGTGCTAAACTAGATCAAGTTTGTAAGCTTAGATGGTTCTCTTGATGGCCTTAAACAAGTCTCTCGTCAATGAAGTCTTGAATTTACTGCCCAGTTGATTTCTTTTGGGTTTATCTAGTCCAAGCATGATCATTGTCTTTTTAATAAGGCTACTGGTTCTTTATTGGTTGCACTTATCAATTATGTTGATGATGTGTTCTTAACGGGCCCATCCGAACATGAGTTAGTGGCTGTTAAATAATTTCTTCAGGCTACATTTATCATTAAGGATCTTGGTCCTGTAAGATATTTTCTTGATTTGGAGATTAATCGTTCTACTTGTGGTACTTCGATTAATCAACAAAAATATATTCTTGATCTTTTGATTAAGATGGGTTTCCTGCCAATCCTATTAACACTCCTTTTCCTCCAAGTTTGAAATTTTTAGACAATGCAAGCCCGTTACTTAAGAATCCATGTTCTTACTGTAGGCTGGTTGAGCGTCTTTTATACTTGAGTTTCACCCGGCCTGATATTACTTTTACAGTGCATCAACTCAGTCGGTTTATATAGTCTTTATGTCAGCAACACTGTGATGATGCTCTTCATCTATTGAAGTATTTGAAGGGTTGTCCTTCTAGAGTTTTATTCTTTCCTGCCTCTTCTTCTTTTGCTCTTACTGCATATTGTGATGCTAATTGGGCTTTTTACCTTACTTTTAGAAGATTTATGTTTGGCTATTATATTTTTCTGGGCTCCTCTTTGATTTCTTAGAACTTTAAAAAACAATATACTGTTTCTAGATCTTCTACAGAGGTTAAATATAGGAGTATGGCTTTCATAGTTTATGAATTGCTTGGGATTTCTTACATTCTTACTGATTTAAAGATTCATTTTTTGCTTCATATTCCTCTTTTATGTGATAATAAGACAGCCATACATATTACTGAAAATCTGGTTTTCCATGAGCATATAAAGCATCTTGATATTGATTGTCATTTGGTACGAAATCATTACAAATTGGGTTTTATTGCTCTTGGTCATGTGTCTTCCAAGAAACAATTGGCTAATGTCTTCACTAAGCCCTTGCCTGCTTTTTTTTTTTTTCTCTTCTTTCCAAGTTGATTCATCACAGTCCAACTTGAGTAGGGGATGTTAAGTATTTTACTTTTTATTTTTACTGCAGTATGTCTTTGTATTATATTATGTTTACTGTAATGAATATTTTAGCTTATTTACTTAATGTAATAGACATTTAGCTTATTTACTTAGGTAGCTGCAGCTCACGTGCTAAAGGACAGATGTTTAATGTATATAGTTTCGGATTTGTTGTAACTTTACATTACAATTAATGAATAAGGTGTTGTTGTTTTTAGTTATATCGCTTTCTTTTGTTTATGGAAAAAAGCTAATTCAAAGTAGTACAAATGTGATAAATTAAATTAGTAATTGCTAATATAAGTCTATGCATAAAAAAACAAGTAAATGCCATTGCTACTTTTATAAACAATATGTTATTATGACAAGGAGAGAATAAAAGTTTTGGAAATGACTAATAAGAAAAAACGGAAAGAGGTACGTTCATGAAGAGTCTGTAAGTCAATGGTTTAATCTTTATTATTTAGAAAGTCATAGGTTTGCTCATCTCCTTTCCTATATTTATTATTCCTAGATGAATATTTTTTAAATAAAACATTAATCTATTTCATTATATAAAATTAACAATAAACATAGTTTTTGTAAATAATTGAAAATTACATATATCATACACTCTCTTAATCTTTTAATTTTAAAAATCATATAACACTCATAATTATTTGATAAAAATGCAAGTAAATCAGTACATGCACGTTCATCTTATGATAATGCATCTTGGCCTTATTCATTGTTAAAATGTTATTTGTTGTCTAATACATATTGTGCTGCTTTAATAATGTTTCATAAACTAGCATGCTAGAGTGGCAATTACTGATTTTCTATTGAATTGTATTGCAATAACTGGTGTTAGTATTATAGGATGACTATTTTTCAAATATCAAATTTCATTCTATTAAAAATATACATATGTCAAAAACACAACCTTAATCTTTTATATTAAAAAGAAACAATAATTAATTTGGAATTAATTTCACGTGTTTTACGTGACTTAATAAAGTTTTAATTTTAATTGGGTATCAAGTATAATAAAATAACATAAAATTTAAAATGTTATCTCAATTAAGATAAATAATTTTAAAAATTAATCTACCAAAACTGCTTAACATATTAAAAAATTAAAAAATCACTATTAAAGTTTAAGTCTTAAGATATGAAGAGGATTATCTAAGCTTCTAATAGAAGAGGACTAACTTCAAATCTCCTATTTTAAAGGTTATTAAAGGAGAGTTCTAGTGGAAGATATTTTTAAAGAGGCATTATGAGAAGAAACCTTCATACAAGAGAGTCAATTATTAAGCATACAAAGAGGCTCAAGATTACTTATTAATCTTCATACACCTACTAGAATATTTTTCATTTGGAATTATCTTTAGCTTACATATTTCAAAGTCATGTATGTATCTCTTAGTATGCGGACTCTTTATGCACCAAAATACTAGCATAACTATCAAAAGCAATGTTACATACTATAACACCTACTTTACTTTTGGGCTTGAGTTATAGCCCAGTCTGGCAAGAATTTTAACTCTTATTTTTCCAAAACTCTCTGTATTCTCCTTTCTCTTCTTTTATTGTTCCTTACCAATTAAAATTTTTAGGAGGTAGATATAAAAGTTTAATTATCATTTGATATTAGGAGTTTCACCCTAGTATCATCATAATTGAGTCAATTAAGTCTCAAAGATATTGTTTTGATTATATTGTCTTTGTACTAAAGTTTTGGTTTCAATTGATTGTGATTTTCAAGTTACTGTCATTGGGAAATTTTTATAATTATGATTTTTGTTAAAGGGTATTACATTAGGTGGTATCCATAAGCATTATGGCACTCGGGGGGACAATTAGATGTTTAAAAAATTTCTTTATAAACTGACAACTTAAGCCACCTAAACTAACTTTCTCCTAAATGCAATGTTGTGCTAGTTCACTTCAAATAATCAAGTTTAACCAATTTAAACAACAATCATAAGTACATAAATTAAAAAGTGTAGGGTAAAGAAGAATACACAATGATTTATAGTGGTTTGACAATCCCTAGCAATTACCTAATCTACTATCCTATTACTTATTGGAAGTTTAAACTATAACAATCTTTCTTAGGGTGAAAAGTAACCCTTACAACTTCTTCTTTCTATAAAGAAGGTGAAAAGTAATTTTTACAATCTTTTTTCTATAATAGAGGTAAAGAGCAACCTTTATAATTTTACTTCAAGGGTAAAACATAACTCATACTATCTTCTTCTCAAATGGGTGAAGATGAACCCTTACAATCTTCCTTTAAATAGGTAAAGAGTAACCCTTTAATTCAAATAGAAACTCAACAGATATAATTTCAAAAATCAAATCCTAAATTCAAGTTCTCTAAGCCTCAATTCAAGCATGCACAATTTAACAATTGCTTGATCAAAAGTAATTCTCAAAGGAGCTCAAAATGCAGCTTATGTAAGACTAATACTCAATGCCTTCCCTAATGTTCATTTATCAACATTCATTATATAAATCAATTGCAATTTAGATTCAACGACCAAATAAATTCAAATCTTCTTTATTTTAAGTGAAGATTAACTTATTAAGTCTTTTTTTAATAGTAAAGAGCAACTTATATTGCAATTAACAACCAACTTCATCAAAATCCCTAAATTAGCTCACTTAAAACAACTTTAATTGTGTTTTAATCCAAACATAAAAATAACAATGTATTTAAACTATCTTGGTGTAAAAATTAATCAAAATAAGTCTCCTAGAAATTAAAAAAAACTAGAAACAAACTAATCAAAGCAATAAAAATGGATTCAAAGCATCAAACAACAAAATTGAACATAAGAAACACAAAAGTTGTCAATATGACAGTGTTGTAATTCTATCTTATAGCATAAATGTTTCTAATCTTATAAAGATAAAAAATCATCATAATAAACCTCTTTAAAAAATTAGTTAATAAAAAATTGAAATAATAAAAAGGAGACTAGGGTATGAAAGGAGAAGAAATATCAATGGAACCTTAAGAACACTCAAAACTTTGAATATGGTCTTTTTGGAAGCTCGAATATGATTTAATATGGTATAAATATTGAAACAAAATCTTTAGGACTCATATTATATAGAGTTAAGAAGTGAATAGAATAGATAACTACGACAGATAGCTGCTAGAGAAGTGAAAAATGGTTAAAAGCCAAAGTTTACGATTTTCAAGAAACTAGTCATTGGACATTAACGATAGTTCCTAGGACTATCAATGGTGCCATTATCTTTCATGCTCAACTACTTTTGATGTCTTACGAGACTACAATGGTAGCTTTAAAAAACTATAATGACACACTCATACAATTGTTAATACTCAGCATTGATGACCGAAATAAACATAAAAATGATTCAATCTAACTTCAAAACTTTCCAAACATTTTCCTAATATCAAATATAATTTCAATTAAATTTTAAAATATATTTCAAGACTTTTTTTAATTAGTAAAACATTTTAATTGACTCAAACATAAAAATTGTCTTGATTATAAAATATTTCATTTTAAACATTTTAACCATTTTCATAAACCCTTTAAAACTATCTACAAACCAAAATTTCACATGACAACTTAACTTAAACATATTCAAACATACTCAAATATCTTTAAACAACTTTCTAAAATACTTTGACACTTCAATAGGGTTTCTTTTGAAAAAATTCACACAAATTCCTCTTGATTATAAAACTTAATACAAATATGACATATTAAACCATAGTTAATAGGACAATGCCACAAACAAATTCAACTAAATTCTATAACTTTAACCAAGTTTCCAAATATAAATACTCATGCAAATGTAACATTCCAAAGTGAGCCCTTTTCAACTACTGATTAAGATCAAATTTAGGTACATACCAAAACACATTCCTAACCCTATTCTTGATCTTCAAATCTTGATCTTCACTTTAATACTTCAATACTTGCTCCAATCTTCATTTTCTTTATGAAAGTTCTTTTACCTTAGGATTCAATACATGTCTTTACACATTTTTCATTGACCTATCTTTCTAAAAACATCAAAACTAAACATTAGTAACATGAATGTTTTGTCATCATCAAAACGAATGACTAAAACCTTCCTTAGTTCAAAAGTATTAAAGCAGGTCTACAGCACTAGGGATAAATTGGATAGATCTATTTAATAATGCAGTTACTACTAGAGGTGAATAAGAAAGAGTTGGTTAATATGATATGTGTTTCGAATATACTTGATCATTCAAGTGTAGTTCTTCACCAAATGATTCCATGGGTAGTCATGTATGTATGTTAAAAGAAAGAGTTGAAGGATGGTAGATTTATACGTTATCATCAACACTATTCTTTTAACAAGATTTTAAAGTTTTGATAACACTATTTATCATAGTTTTTCAAACGTGATTTCTTATGATATATAGATTATCAAATTGAAAATTTTAAGGAATGTTAACACATGTATTTTCAAATGAAAGAGAAAGGTTGAAGTTTTAATCTAGTTACTTATCATATGATACTTGTGGATTTTGTAGAATTTTGGGATATTTAGGAAGCTATTATTTTAAGGAATTACATAGTAAGAAATGATTTGATTTAGATAAATAAGATTATACTATATTGATTAATGAATTTTGTAATTATAAAAGATTGGAAGGATTAAAATCATTGTCGGATAAGATACGTGGTGAGTTTAGAACTTGACGAAGTTACATTTACCATTTTAATAGATAGATTCTTTAAGGAATGGTATAAAAGAAACTCTTAAATTAGGGAGTGAGATGGTTGAAATCACTTTAGGAAATTCAAAAGTAAGAACTTGAGCTGAATTTTGATAATTGTAGAATATTTCCTTGTGACTTTTTTGAATCAAGAAAAATAGATGTAATAGAAAAGCTTTTCGATAGTATGATATAGTTGAAATAAATTTGATGATTCCTTATGTAGATGAGATTAAAAAAAAGTAATATTAATGGACATATTAATGTATGTTGTTTTAGATTAGGATCTATGTTTTACTTCCTAATTTTTTATGAGTTTTATAGTTAATTTTGAATATAAAGTTGAATTTGAGTATATAAATGTGCAATCTTAGCGTACTGTTCAAATATTAGAGAATATGATGATGACATGTCTATTAAACCTTTTAGGAGACTTGGGATTGATGTTTGAGTTTGATGGAGGTTACTTATAACAATAATTATTATTTCAGCATTAATATGACACTTTTGGGCATTATGTGGTAGATGGTGTAGACATATGGTTTGATGGGATAGAATATTGCTAGTTTATTAAAGGGATTGGAGTTGATTAGGAGATAGTAAAAAAGAAAGAAGTGATGAAGAAATGTTTGAAGATTGTATAGGATAAACAGGAAATTTTTTTTTACATGGATTAGTATAGATATGAGATGGGGTCTAAGGTTGGTGAAAAGGTATTTTGAGAGTGAGATATCATTTGATTCTAGAAAAAAGAGGAAAGTTAAGATAGTTTTGAATGTCAAGTTGAATTTGAGTATATGAATGTACAATCTTAGTGTACTGTTCAAATATTAAAGAATATAATGAGGACATGTCTATTAAACCTTGTAGGAAACTTGGGATTGATATTTGAGTTTGATGGAGGTTACTTATAACAATTATTATTATTTCAACATTAATATGACACTTTTGGGCATTATGTGGTAGATGGTGTAGATATATGGTTCGTTAAGATAGAATATTGCTAAATTGTTGAGGGATTGGAGTTGATTACAAGATAGTAAAAAAGAAAGAAGTGATGAAGAAATGTTCGAAGATAGTATAGGATAAAAAGAAAAAAAATTATGTGGATTAGTATAGATATGAGATGGGGTCTGAGGCTGGTGAAAAGGTATTTTGAGAGTGAGATATCATTTGACTCCGGTAAAAAGAGGAAAGTTAAGATAGAAATATATTAGATTATATGAGATTATTCTGTATATTAGACCAGAGCAGATATATTAGGTTATATGAAACAATTGAGTCTTTAACTTATTGGTTACCTTATCTCTGGAATAATATTAAATTTGTGACATTTTTCATATGTTTTACTGAGATGATATCTATCTAATACAAGTCTTGATATACCTATGCTTAAGATTGAGACTAGTAGAGATTTGTCATATGAAAATGAGCCAATAGAGCTCTTAGAAAACAAGATTAGATTGTTGAAGAAATAGGAAAGGGATAATAGTCAATGAAGTGATCAAGTTTTTGAGATTTTTTCAGTTGAGTGATCAAGTTTTAAAAAGTTTTAATTGAGTGATTAACATTTGAAAAGTTAACCAATTGAGTGAAAAAACTTAACGCCGTTAGTCATTGACCCAACCCGACCCGGCCCAGCCCAATAACCCGGATCCGACCCGGCCTACTCCAACTTTTTTACCTCTTCTGGTTAATTTTTTTTAAATGTTAATCACTCAAGTGAAAAAGTTTTTAAATCTTAATCACCTAACTGAAAAATGTAAAAAAGTTATATTAATAACATATTTTGAAAATTTTAATATAGATTCATTTCATAAATGAATA
>JAOXYD010245087.1:0-16806 GCA_028565735.1 Pinacopodium congolense
ATGCAAGATATAAACTTTAAAGCACATAATATGACTAGATTTATAAAATTGAGCTGAAATAAATGAAATAGAAGTTACAAGACGTGTTAGAATTCCTTTTGGAGAAGCCTTGAACTCCTTAAGATGATTTGAACACCCCAGCAACTCTGAATCCACTAGATCTAGCAAGAAAATCAAAGCATACACAAAGATATATTCATAAGAGCTTAGTCTTTGATTTTATCCAAAAAGAGGAGAATACAATGAATAATCTGAGTTAGAAAATGCCCTATGATTATTTAGAAACTTAAATATGTGTCTTAGCTGCACTCTCCAACTTACAGAACTCAAAAATACAATCAAAAACTTGAAAGCTAAGTGTTTGAAGCTTAGGCTCTCAAAGAAGAAAAATGAAGAGAGAAGCTAGAGCTTCTCACACTACTATGAGCTGATTCCTCACTAATTGATCCGAATTATCAAGTTGCCTTGGCTCTATGCAGGCTCTGGGAGACCACGCTCACATGCCAGGAGACAAGGACATAATGGAGGTCACGCCATGTTTGAAATTTGGTGGATGTGGGGCTGACATTGCTGACCTAGAGTACAACGGCACCCTCTATGCTTACACAGGGTGCCGTTATAACAAGACTCCTGGACAGTATAAACGGCCCCTTGTTCTTCAACAATGGCACCCTCTCCAGGGGGCCGTTAATGGTCAGCACAAAGGGTATTTCTTGATGTTTTTGATCCAATCTTCATCATTAAGCTCCATTATGCAAATCAAACATTATAAGGCATCAATTGAACAATTAAATACTAAATTAGGGGTCATAGTTCAACAAATTAACCATAAAAATTATATCAATTTGACCCCTATCACTAATCCTTTTAATGTCAAGAAGAGCGTTGATGATAACGACTTACACTTAAGTAAGGAAATGGAGAAATCTGGGTCACAAAAGCTTCACGAAGACATCTTATATATCTAATCATCACTATGTGAGACAATTATTGAGTTAACTGAGGTTAGAAGAGATGAGAGCTTACCTAGAGAGTGAAGATTTAAGAAATACCAACCCTTTAACCAAATCATAGTGAAGTAGGAAGAAGAGTGGTAACTAGATCAACCTTTATAGATTTATCTCATATAACATTTATTTCTAACATAGAGTCTAAAACTATAGATGAAGCCTTAGGTGATAGGAGCTGTAGTTTAGTCATGAATGAAGAGTTTAACCAATTTGAACGAAACAAGGTGTGGACCGTATTACCTAGGCTTAATGATCATCAAATTATTGGTACTAAGTGGATCTTTAAAAATAAACTTGATAAAGATGGAAACATTGTGACAAACAAAGTTAGATTGGTAGCAAAAGGGTATAACCAAGAATAAGGGATTGATTATGAAGAGACCTTTGTACCCATAGCAAGATTAGAAACTATTAGATTTTTGCTTGATTTTGCTTCTTATATAGGTTTTAAACTTAATCAAGTGGACAACAAGCTTGATGAAAATGGAAACATTATGAGAAACAAAGATAAATTGGTAGCAAAAGAAGAAGGGATTAATTATGAAGAGATCTTTGCACCCCTAGTAAGATTAGAAGTGCGTTCCCTTTTAAGAATGCACTTTTAACATTATTAAGAGGAGGTGTATGTAAAACAACCTTCCAGTTTTAAAAATCATGATGCACTCAAGCACATTTACAATCTTGCTAAAGTTTCTATGATTTAAAAGAAGCTCCTAGAGCTTGGTATGATAGATTGAGTACCTTTCTTCATTAAAATAGATTTTTCGAAGGAAACTTTCGATACTACCTTGTTTACAAAGAAAAAAAAATGATTTGCTGATTGTTCATATTTATATAGGTAACTTATATTTGGTGCCTCTAATGATATTTTTTTATCAAGAGTTTACAAAGTTTATGAGCAGGGAATTCGAGATGAGCAAGATGGGTAAGTTAAATTTCTTTATTAGAATTCAAATCAAGCAAATGAGGGGTGGGATCTTCATCAACTAATCAAAGTATATAAAAAAAGCTACTCAAGTGATTTGGAATGAGTCAAACAAACCACTAGGCATACCAATGATAGTTACCATAAAGTTGGACAAAGATGAAGAGAGTAACTAGTATATGTTAAGCAATATCAGGGTATGATTTGTATCTTATTATATTTGACCACTAGTAAACTGATATTATATTTAGTGCAAGTTTGCATGCTAAATTTCAATATAGTCCTAAAGAGTCTCATTTATTAGTTGTTAAAAGAATTTTAAGATATTTAATCGATTTATCATCTTTAGTTTTGTGGTGCCCTAGAAATGCATTTATTAAGTTAATTGGTTATTCAAATGAAGATTATATTGGCAACTTATTAGATAACAAAAGTACTTACGGTTCTGGCAATTTCTAAGTCATGCATTAGTTTTATGGTTTAGTAAGAAGTAAAATTTAGTGGCTTTATCTACTATCAAAGTAGAATATGTAGTGGTTGGTAGTTGTTATGGACAAGCACTTTAGATTAGGCAATCAGTTAGAGACTGTAGCATGGAGATTACAAAGATTCCTATTAGGTGTGATAATACTAGTTTCATTTGCCTAAACAAGAACCTAATTTAACCTTCAAAAACTAAGCATATTAAGATAAGACATCATTTTATAATAGATCATATGCATAATTGTGATATTGAATTAGAGTTTGTAAATACTCACCACTAATTAGCTGACATGTTTTCTAAAATATTGAATAAGGATATATTTTACATAGTAAGGAGAGAATTAGGCATGATTGATGATGCATCTCTTTGATTGTTATATGTTCATGAATGTTTTTCCCCTGTTATTTTATGGATTCATACACACTTTTAATTCTTTTTGATGATGTAAAAAAGGGGGAGAGATGTGTGCAATATTGCTAAGTGTATATGATTTATGGATTGCATATATTCAGGGGGAGCCTAAAAAAGTTGTAATGCATGAACTAATGGGGCGCATCAGTTGGAATTGACATTTTTTAAAATATGTGATGTTTGGTTATATTCATATTATTAATTTTTATCTTGAAATGTATGTTTGTTCTTTCTATGATATCACACATTTTTTCATCATTAAAAAGGGAAAGATTGTTGAACTAAGGTAGGTTACAATCTTAGTTTTTACTATAACAAAACAAAGTTGATGCTAATAATTTAAGTTTATGATGCAAAATTTAAAGATAGGTATATTTTAAGATGATTTCATTTGGAATGCTTGAAGCTTGAAGGATAAAAATGAAGTTAAATGAAGAAAAAGAGGTATGGAAGCTACAAGACCTTAGTTTGTTTTGAATATTTTTGTAAGTTTTATTTATTTTCCAATTGATTTAGGGTCTCAATTTTGATTATTCTTTGAATATAGTTTTTAAAAGTGACACAAAGTTTTATAACATAGTCACTAAATCATTTTTATTATTCATATGGTCTCAAATTATATTTTAAATCTTGTTTTAATTCTTATTCAATTTTTTGATAGTTAAGAATTATTTTAGTCATTTGTTTGAAATTTTAGAATTGAAATTCGTTTGGTTTAAGCTATTTTGTTGACATATCTCAAATCTATTAAGATTTGTATTATCATCGTTCAATTAGATGATTTTTTATTGCTGAAATTATTTTTTATTGCTTCAAAATCATCGTACACGTTTTTACTAAGGTCTCAATAGTGAACTGAAATTTTATTTCAATTTTTTAAGCATTAAAAATATTGTTTGAAGCTCTAAGAATACAGATGATTTAAAGCTGTCTCTAACAGCTCTGTATTTCCATTATGAGATTAAACATCTATCTTTAAAACTCTCTAAACCCTTCCTAACCCTATAAAAAAAATATCTAATTTTGTATTTTTAGAAGCCTTATAAATATGATTAAAAAAATCATTCAAACTTTAAGGTGCCCCCTTCTTCACTACTTGCCTCCTTTCTTCACTGTTTTGGTTTAATTTCCCTCTCTATCTTAATCTATTTTTGTTTTTATGAATTCATTGTTTTCAGCTAGATTAAGTGTTTAAAATTTTGTTTGATCATAATTTCATATTTTAAGGTGTTTATTTTGATTGATTAGAGATTGAACTCACTCACAGAACAAAACTATTTCTGTTTTCTCTGTCCGTACTTTAAACGTGATTCTTGCTATCATAATCTACTTCTAAAATTTTGAAATAATTGTTTTAGATTTACGTAAGTGTCCTAGAGTGTGTTTAAGTTTTATTTTGAATTTTGTTTTAAGCTTTTTTTTTTCAAATATACCAAAACCATCTCATATTTCTTTGTTCTTACTTTAAATATGATTCTTGCTATCTTAATCTGCTTCTAAAATTTTGAAATAATTTTTTCTATTTCCTTAGTTGTCCTAAAGTCTTTTTAATTTTTTTGAATTTTTGGATGATCCAGGTGTTTCTAATTTTTTGAATTTTTGAAACTTGTTTTTCCATATATATCAAAATTATCTCTAATTTTTCTATTCATGTGGTAATCTCGATTTTGGCTATCTAGATCAGCTTTTGAGAGTGTAATTTTTTGTGTTTAGCTTGTTCAAGGTATCAAGATTATCCAGGTGTTTTGGTTTGATTTTAGCACTTATACTTTTTTTAGGCTCTAAATTCACAGGTTGTTTAAAAGTGTCTATTTTTGCATATTATAACATTCATTTGTATATTTGGATATTCAAATCTGAATTGATTGTTTCTAAATTATTTTTTCCTTTTTTAAGTCCTCAAGAGTATCATTGACCATTTAGGTGAATTTTTTAGGCTTATTTATTTATTTGGAAGCAATTACATTAATATCTATAAAAACTATCTAGATTTGTTTTATTTGATTTTTTATATTGTCATTCATCATTTATACATGTTTTTAGTGCATCAAATCTGTCATACTAAGTTTGTTAAGCTTTCAAAAGTGCCATTGATATTTAAATCAATTGTGAAAGCATTATAGCCTTTAGTTTAATTGAGCTTTATGTGAGACATATCTATAAGTGTATTTGGTTTCTTGTAAACGGGATTACTAAATTGTTGGATTGGTTAAGTTTGTCGAGGCTCCTCTTTACCATATAATGATTTTTCAAAAGGTTTGTCTTCATCTTCAACAAGAAGATTGTGTCTTATAAGGCTCCTTTTTGTCTAAAAAAGGTTTGATTTGTAAAGACTCCTCTTTGCTTTAAAATATTCATCTTGTAAGGATTACTTTTCACCATAGAAGATGATTTTATTTGTTTTTGAGTTGTGAGTAAAAAAAAAAAATCTAACAAGTAGTTGAAGAGTGGACATAGTATATCTTTAGGGTAGGTGAAATTATTTAAAACTTTGTGTCTTTCTCTTCCCTTCACTCTTTTCTTATTGGTTGTTGTGTGATGTAGTTATTAGGTTAATTTTTATCGAATTGGCATACACATTTGCAAATTATATTAAATTGAATTGGCTTAGGCGGCAATTTTAATTCACCTCTCTCTTTTGAGTGCTTTAAGGCTTAAACATTCCCTAATCATTTCAATGATGCACAGATTAGGGAGTGATATTTTATGATGGATTAATTAAGGAGGATAGTTTTTGTATAATTAGGAGAAAATTAGGAATGATAGATGGAAAATCAATGTGATAATACATGAATTGAGAATTATTGGTTTTTAAATTAATTGATTAATTTTTGGTAATTCCAAAAAGTTGAAAATGTTGTGAAAATTGTATATAAGATATCTTTGTATATGTCTCTTATAAGTGTTAAACCATGTTGTATCATTAACCCTTGCATATATCTTGTATGTATTGAAAATAATGCTTGAATTGAGGCAAAAAAATATTCAAATAATGCATGAATTAAAGGCACATGATATTTACATGATGAAATGATGATTATAAGATGCATAGATTTAGGGAGAGCCTTTGATTTTCTTTATTTTAACTAGAATGTGATTTTTTTTCTCTAAAATATCACATATTTTGTTCCAAATCATGTTTTTATAGTAACAAAATATTTTTTTACTAATTATTTGATTTATGTTGAAGCCTTTAAAATACAGGTACATGGAAGTTACACTTAATTACAAATTAGAGTGAAAAGGAATACACACGAAGGGGAAATTGAGTATGAGACAAGAATAAGAAAGTTAGATCCTTAAATTGAATTTCTAGGTAATTTTAAATATATTGTAAGTTTTGATTAAATCTAAATGGTTTAGGAGCTCTTTAATTTATTTGTATAGCGTATGTTTTGATAAAATGCTAAATTCTCATAGGAAGAGAATTATTTGGTTTTAAATTTCAGTTGAAATGCCTTGGTCTTTAAAACTACTTTAGGAGGCCTTTGAAACTTAAATGAATTGGTTTTTAATCATAATACATTGGTTTTCGATGCTAGGAAAAGTTTGAAAAATTATGCAAAATCTAGAAAACTAATTTTTAGAAGCATTGCTTGACCAATGTTATCCATTGATTGACCAATACTAAGGTTTTGATAGATATTGGTAAATTAGTGAGATTGAGTCGTTGACCGATATATGCTAAATTTTGGCATTTTGGTCAGTGATATACTCGATTGCCAACCAATGTGTTTGTTGGTGAAACTATAATAGTTAGTTTTTGTGTCTAACAAACTTTTGAGTGTAGGTAACCACTAAAATAAGTTAATAATGGAATTTTGAATGTCCTAAGGCTATAAGTACATTTTTAAAATGTTTTTGTTAAAGTTTTTTTAATTGGATTGAAGTTTTATGAGTCTTAAGATCATATGAGAACAAAAGAGA
This sequence comes from Pinacopodium congolense, assembly GCA_028565735.1. Lineage (NCBI taxonomy): Eukaryota > Viridiplantae > Streptophyta > Magnoliopsida > Malpighiales > Erythroxylaceae > Pinacopodium > Pinacopodium congolense. The sequence continues at coordinate 6,758 of JAOXYD010245087.1, forward strand.
TTGTTTTTGAGCTTTTGAGCTTTTGAAAAGTTCTAGAATTTTTTTTATTTCATTTCAAGTGTCATTGAGTTGTGTTTTATTTAGAAGTTTTCAAAAAGTTTTAAAGTATATATTTTCATCCTGATTAAGTTTTGAGCACTATCAAGCCCTAGGCATTGTAATTTCAAGTAAGGTACCATTGAAGTGTGTATCATTTATAAAAGGATATTCAATTTCTTGGGGATTAAATTGCAAAAGATTATTTTTAACCCTTATAAATAAGAATCGATTTGTAAAATATGTTTCTCTTTACCTCATTTTAAAATAAGATTTTAGTTAAACATACAAATGTGCCTTAGAAAGTGGATGCAGGCAAAGTATTATTATTGAACCCTATAAAAATCAATCTGTGCATATTCACTACACTATTTCTTTATTATATTTTCTTGTACACTTGATCTATAATTATAATGTGTTATATTGGAATCATCTTCTTCATCTTATTTGAATTGTAGATAGAAACATTCATTAATCATAAAATTAGTTTAAGTTTTTTTTTTGACATCTAAGTCCTCCCCATTAAATGCCATTTATAGTGAACAGCAAATTTAGCGTTTTCTAATACTATAAATTTTATTTTAATATTTTTTAGGTTTTTAGAATTTTAAAACATAAACTAGGCATATAGATGTATGCACATGATACTCTCATATAACTCATACATATTAGAGACAAAGGGTAATTAAAATCTTAATTAAAATAATTTACAAGTTCATACCCTTTTTATATAAATTGAATTTATATAATTTACTAATATTTTTCATGTAATACTAAGATCATACACATCCACATATAGGTATTCATATGTTAGAAGTAATTTTTCTTTTAATTTAATTAATGGCCTAATAAAAATGTAAATGTTGATAATATGTCAACTTACATGGTAATCTTTTATAACCTATAAACTTATAAGGTAATCTTAACTTATCCTATTCCAAATGTCTATTTTTAATTTTTTAAAAACTTCTTATAGAAAAGAAGAAATTATATTAGTAAAAGAAATTGAGGTTCTATATACAAAAGAAGGGATAGTCCCATTGTCTTAGTTAATACCTGCTTCATAAAAAAGGATAAGGAGCATGAAGTAAAGGGGAAAGCCTATTATTAGAAACTAAAACTAATAGCTCCAAATTAAAGGAGCATTAAATACAAAAGAAAGGGGACAACTGTGTTACTAACTTAACATGCATCTTGAACCAATAAAAGCATAGAATATAGCCCTGCTATTGATCTAATAAGAATCTCAAACTATTAAGAGCATAAAGTATAACCATTAAATACTTTACAAAAACCATAAAAAAACAAAAATTTTCCAAAATAAATCAAATTCCATATTAATTAAGGAATTTTATGTGCTTTTTGAGATGAGGGTATTAATGAAACAGTTAGACTAATATATATTATGTTCTTTTTTATAAATAAAGTAATTGATCTCATAGACTACAGTGTGTAGACACTTAAACATTGTATGGGTTCTTATTAGAGAATAAGTTCACTGAACTTACTTGTTTATGAGGATCTCAAATGGAACATTACCTTTATTTTTTTGGATTAACTTATTATGATAGTTGTATAATTAATCCTTAAATTTGATATTACCAAAGTTGTCTAATATTTAAATTATTATGTTTTGATGCTACTTATGATATATTCTATATAGTAGTTTAAATTGATAGTAATTGGATATAGTATGAACTATATAGAGAGAGCTAAGCGAATCAATATAGGATTTATCATTATAAAGTAATTAGGGGGAATGTTCCACTAGTTTTTATTAGTAATGATTTGGGGACTCTCTAGTCAGAGTAAATTGAAATTTTAAAAAATATTTTTCAAATGTCCAATATAAATTATTTTGTAATTTGCAATAATGAACATGATTGGAATATTTAGTGTAGACATTATTTCTATACTTTGAGTCCAATTAGAACATTAAATGACAAAAAAATTAAATTAAATATTATAACTATGTATAAATAGATTAAGTTAAACAACTTTCACATTTCTAATATTTGGGTGGTTATGACATATTATCAAATGTTAATTATAATCTATAATTATAAATTTTTTAATTAGATATAAACACAAATTAAAAAGGGTTATACTTTATCTATTTTTAATTATAAATTAAAATTAAAATTTATAATTATTGCTAAGATATTAGGTACTTAAAAAGTCACACATAAAAGTCTACTAAAAAAGAAAAAATTTAAATAAGTTAGACTTAATTGTGAAGTTTTAGAGACGTTAAGGGTCAATATATAATATTTGATCTTATTAAGATTAATTATAATTATAATTAAAGTTTTATTTTATTTGTAATTTTTTTTAATTTTAGTTTTAATAAAAATTTCATTTTCATATAAAAGGATGAAGAAAGAAAAAAAAAAACTAACACTATTCTTCTTCCTCCTTTTAAAAGTTTTTTAAGTTTTCCTTCAAGTCAGATTTATGAATTAATTAGAGGCTGGATGTTTGAATTGTTTATGGTTGACAGATTCATGAAGTAAAGAAGGATTTATGGGTAAATCCAAACAAGTATGTAAAAAATCTTATTATTTTTCTACTCTTTTGTTTCAAGTTAAATTTTTTGAAGTGATTTATAGGAATTTGTAAAATTTTTCCATTATGGCAATAATTTAATGTAGTTTTTTTTTGTTGTTGATTCTTCTAAAAATAAAAGTAAGACTCTTAAGAAGAACAAGAACAAGAAATATAAGGCTTTTGATAAAGTATCAGAGCCAACAAGTAGTATTAAGAAGAAGAATAATAAGGGCATCTACTTTCATTGTAAAATAATTGGACATTGTAAAAGGAACTGCAAAGGTTATCTTAATAGCTTAATGGAAAAAATTAAAGATAAAGTCATCATCAAGTATGTTTATGAATGAAATAAATCTTTCTACGTTTGTTTCACAATCTTAGGCATTAGATACTAGTTGAGGTTCACACATTTGAAAAAATGTACAAATACTAAAAGAGAGTAGATCATTGAGGAAAGGCAAAGTGGAATTATGAGTTAGAAATGGAAGAGACAACATGTTCATTAGTTTCTAGAGGTTATACATTAAAATATATAAGGCCTTATGACTACCTAAGCTAAAGGTAGATATTCCTATTTTATTACGTTAACATATGATCATTTAAGATATGGTTATATGTATTTAATGAAATATAAGTCTGACTAATTTGAAAAATTCAAAGAATTTAGATTTGATGTAAAGAAATAAACTAGTCAGAATATTGAAATAGTCAGATCTAATTAAGGTGATAAGTACTTAGACCATGAGTTTCTTACTTATTTAAAAGAGAATGGATTATCTTATAACGGACATTATAGAGAATTCTATAATATAATGGAGAATTTTAGAGGAGAAATGATACTCTATTAGGTATGTTATGTTTTATGATAAATCATGTAGTTTTTTCGATCTCATTTTAGGCATATGCCCTTGACACTACCACTACCTTTTGAACAAAGTTTCATCATAATCAATTGACAATACTCTGTATGAGATATAAATTAATAGTAGGCAAAAGTTGTCATACCTAAAGAATTAGAAATATAATATGTATATAAATCATGCAATATCTGATAAGCTTGAAGTTAAATCATATAACTGCAAGTTTATGGTGTATTCAAAAGACAGTTTTGAATATCAATGTTACTATCCTCTTGAGTAAAAGATGTTTATCTCAAGACATGCTACATTTCTAAACAGAGAATTTATTTTAAATGAAAGCAGTGGGAGTGAGTTAAAATTTAAAGAAGTTTAAGAACTACAAAATTACATCCAAGTAAAACAAGAATCTCAAGTTGATACATCAAATATACAACTAATAGTTCAAAATACATATAGTTCATGACACTTTAATAAAATATGTCATCTTTCTGTTAGATGAGATCTATATATTAAAAAAGGGAGTAATGTTGTTTCACTCATAGATAACAAGCCTAGTAATTTTAATGAAACAATGTTAGATATTGATTCTTTAAAATGGTATGAAACCATGAAAAAAAATGTTATTCATGTATACTAACCAAGTATAGACTTTGGTAGATGCATCAAAGCTATTATACCTATTATATGCAAGGGGTTTGTAAGAGAAAAATTGACAAAGATAGTAATGTACATACATAAAATACACGGTTAATTGTAAAATATTACAAATAAAAACAATGAATTAATTTTGATGAAACCTTATCACCAATAGCAATGCTTAAATCCATAAAGATTTAATTAGCTATAATTGTATACGAAGATTATGAAATTTGGAAAATGGATTTTAAAATAGCATTTTTCAATGAGAATTTGCTTGAGGATGTGCATACGGCAAAACCATAAGTTTTTAAATCCAAAGAGTTTCCTAATCTATAGCATCACGGAGTTAGAATATTCATTTGGATGATAAAATCAAAGAGTTTCATTTTATAAAAAATGTAGATGAACATTATGTTTATAAGAAGGTTAGTGGAAGTGCAGTAATCTTCCTAGTACTTTATGTGAATGACATTTTGCTCACTAGAAACAACATATCTATGCTTCAATTTATAAAGATATGGTTATCTAAGAACTTTTTATGGATATGGGAGAAGCAGTTTATATTGTAGGTATTAAGATATATAGAGATAAAACCAAGAGGTTGCTTGGTTTATCCTAAGTTAAGCATATTCACGTTAAAGCGACTTTGAAATAAGCAACAAAAAAAACTCTGATTTATTCTTTTAATAATTGAAAACAAAAATTGAGATATAAACTTGTACTTAATAATTTAATGAGTGATTTACTTTACAATGATATCATCAAACACTAATTACATGTAAAATATTACATATAGACGTGAAATTCAAAACTCATATTTATCAGGCATATATATGTAACATGTAGTTTATGTATACATAATCAAATTATATGAACAAAATCATCAAAAATATTTGATTCTAATTTTTAAAAATATTTATTATAATTATTGATTCATTTCTAATTTCAAATAAAATTTCCAACTCTTTGGAAAATGAAATTAAATTATACTATTAATTCCTTATTAAATTTGAACTCTTACTCTAAGTGGAAACCCATTTGATTTGAAAAAAATTTTCAAATTATATTTGGAAACTATTTCCAATTATCTTAACTCCTTTGCTAAACTTAGATGAATTTTTTTAATAAATTGCATTGCTTATCTATTATAACTTACAAAGACACTTTTAAAATAAATAAAACATTATAATCTAATTAGAAAAACCATTCCTTAAATAGAAAACTATTTCTTAATATTCAAAGGAAACTACTCTCAAAATTAAATAAAACATCTATTCCAATTCCACCTTAGATTAAGATCAATATCACTTTTTATACTGAAAATATGCAATTAAATACAAATCTTAGCAGGAGTAAATGAACCTTGACTAGTAACAGGTGACTATAATGCAATTTTGCATAGTTAAGCTTTACAAGGACTTCATTTAATGCTTATCTATGATTGAGCTTGGGTACTTTAAATGAGAAAGGCAAAATTTCATTCCTTTTCAACTAGTAGGGCTTGATTTAACTATTGTCTCTCTTCTAATCATACTCCTATTGAGGTCTAAAACTTGATTAGATGGTCTCATAATTCCAGTCCTTTCAAATTATTAACCACTTAGCTAATCTAAAGGGTTTAATAAATGCTGTAAGGAGACGAAGATTTTTCTATCTCAAGATTTCATCAATATTTATACCAACATTAAATAAGGAGGGTGAAGAAAGAGCACAAGCTATTTAGAAACCATTTTGTATTGAGTAGAAAAGCTGACATTAAGGTGTGTAGAGAATAGCTAGAACTTAGACAATCTCAACTCCATTATGATCCTTAAAACCTACATTATGTGAACTAATTGAGGAAAGAAGTACATGATTATCTCAATGCTTTGCAGACTCATCATTCCACTCTTAGAAAAAAGTCTAGGATCCAATGGATTAGAGATGTTGATTATAGTTTTAGCTTCTTCTTCAAAGCTATTCTAGCCAAAAGAAATAGTAACAAGATCATAGAGCTTCTTACTCCTGAAGGCTCCATTAGGCCTACATAATAAAAACATTCAGTAACAAGTCATGCCCTCCCTATTCAAACATGTTTCTCTTAAAGTAACTTAGTATAGCTAAGTATGGTGTAGGTTTAACATCCCAAAGAACTCTTTATCCTATAACTAGGAATATATAACAGATTGAGCAACATAGACAAGATTAAAAAATTCTCAAACCCTAAAAAAATCTTTAGATTATGCAGTAGAGAAATAGAGTCATCAGATTATCTATTCTTTCATTACTCCTTTATGCCCCCTTTTTAGAATGAAATCCAAGTCTTATGAAATCACTATTACAACCATGGTATGTGGAATGGTATCATTTCATGATTCATTCTCTAATTAGGTCAATTCTACTGAATTGGTAGCCTTTAAGTTAGTCTTTGGCTTCTACATATATTCAGTATAAAGGGAAAGGAATGCAGAATATTAAAAAACAAGAGTTTAATTTAGGATGTACTTTTATTAAAGTACCTCATCCTAGAAAAGAGAAGCTATGGTGACAAAGCTAAAACATGTATTCCTGTTCGAGAGACCTAAGCTTGAGTGGAACTTATGAGGAAACTAAAAGGACTAGTATTTAGATGTGCTTCTGTTTTCTAATCTAAATCTACCTTAAGGTCTAATAGATGTTTTTGAGATGTTTTGGTAGCTTTGATGTTCAAATTTTAACTCCTTAAGAGAGGACATTTTGATCTATTAATTTATTTTCAACTTTCAAAAAATAATCTTTCAATTTTAAATCTAGAATTTTGATCAATAATAGTTACAATGGTATAATCAAATTACGCATTTAAATATTGCTTAGATACGATTTTTGGAAAAATCAAAATTGACCATATCATGCAAAATGAAAGAAAAAACAATTTTTTTTTATTTCTAAAAGTCAAGACCACCTCAATCTATAGCATGACTAATCCGTAACATAAATAAGAATGAACATAAATCATACCATATCACGAAGCATGGTCTTTATCTGCATTTCTTCTTGAAATTCATAGGTGATAGATGAACCACTGGAGTTACATACATGTCTAGTATTTAATAGAATTAACATATCAATCATAACAAAAATTTTAAAATAGTTTTTAAGATAAAGGAGGAGAATTTTTAGTGTCTTTATTTTCCATATTTTCATATGTTAAATTTCTTTGATTAGAACATTTGAGGCTGCACTTAATGTAAATTAATCTCTTTTTATGTCAAGATGTATGCTAGAACCAAATAGAATTGCAGAAATTTTGGAACAAGAAGAGCTTAAACAAACATTGGAGTTAACAGACATAGCCTTATGTAACCATGACCACGTGACAACTAGCAGCAAAATTTTGAAAGATTTTATTTTAATTTTGTACCCTACATTTAACGATTGCAACGTTGGAATTTAAAATCAAGGACAATTTTAGAGGGAATAAAAAGAAAAGAAACATGAGCAATAAAAAGAGAAGGGAGGGTGTAAGTTAAAAGAAGAATAGGGCTAGCAACAAGAAATTGACAACAGGAAAAACCCAGTAAGAGACGTGATCTTCAAGTGATGGCAACAACAATATAATAGTAGGGGATGTAAACCTATAACAGAAAAGTAAAAATTTCAATTTCAGAAAAAAATAAAGAAAATAAATGTTAAATAAGAAGAAGAAAATCATGATGTTTGTTAACTAAATCTTTATTTTTTGATTAAAGGAATCTTAGTTATTAAAATTTGATTATTGTAAGACCTTTGTTCTCCAACTAAATTTCTTTATTGATTAAGTATTAAGTATTTTTCTAGGTTGTTATTTGATTATTTGATTTTATAGTTAGGTACATAATTAGTGTGTGTTTTCATTCAATCAATGGCTAGATTGGGCAAATTGATGTTTAATTTTTCTAATCAAAAGAAATGACTATAATTTTTGTGTACTACATTAGAGACATGATTCTAGAAAAAATAATTTTCTCGGCTAAATAGATATCATATATATGTTGTCTAGTTCATCAATCTTCTTGATTCAAAAAGCTATTAATTAATTAAATTTGAGATTGTCTCCAAATTTTTTATTCATAAAGGTTAATTTGAATACATGTTTAGGTAAAACAAATTACTATAATGAATGCTTAAACAATAAATTAATTATGCTTAATGTCAATGATCAAAATAAGTTTAATAATAAAGGAGACCAGAGACCAAGATTTTTTTATTATTGATTGTTAAATTTGTCATTGTTTTTTATTAGTTATTTTTAATTTAATATTTTAATTGTTTAATTAATGATTTAAAACCCCTTTTTAGCATAACCATTAATGTTACAATTCCTCATGCTAGCAATCGTAACTCTGCACTACTATTTTAAGTTGTGTTCTAAGAAGTTGGCTATTATATTTGGTTGCAAACAATAACATTCACCAAATTTTAGCATCATTACCAGAGAGTTTTTGACAGTACATGTACGTTATGTGCTCAAACTAATCCAAAAATTTATAATTTAGTCCTAAAATAGAAAAAATATCAAAGGCACTAAGAAAACAAATGAAAGAAAGATGGAAAACACTAATAAAGGAACGATAAGAAGAAAAGAATATGACTGTCAATCGCAATTTGTGCTAAGTTACTGCTCCAACTGAGGACTAATAGCCTTATTTCATTACTTTTCCAAATTTGGGTGACAACAATACTTTTAAGCTGAAATCATAACTGATTCATTTTTTATACATATTCTGAGACACACCAAGGGAAAATCCTTACAAACACTTGAAGAAGTTTGATGTAGCTTTATATAAGGATGAAACCTACCAATGTCATCAAAGAACAAATAAAATTAAGGGCTTTTTAATTTTCTCTAAAGGATGATGCTCAAAATTGGTTATATTACCTGCCAACTAGAAGTATCATAACATAGTCAGAAAAAAGAAGAAGAAGTTTTTAGAGAAGTTTTTCCCAACTTCCAAGGTTGGTAATATCATAAAAGAGATATATGGAATCTGACAATACACTAAAGAGTCATTATATGAATATTTTGAGAGATTTAAGAAATTGTGTGTACGCTAACCCCACCACCAAATTAGTGAATAACTGTTGAGTCAATACTTTTATGAAGGTCTTTTACCAATTGAGAAAAGTATGATAGATACTAAAAGTGGAAGAGTTTTAGTTGATAAAACACCAATAGTTGTATAAGATTTAATATCAATTATGGCTTCAAACCCTCAACAATTTAAAGCTCAGAATGATTATGGTTTAGGAGATGTTAATGAATTGGGAGTATTGTCACTAGAGAGAAGACTATATGATTTAACATCTTTAGTGCACCATCTTACGGTATCAAGGAAGGAGGAAGTTAAAACTTACGGTATTTGTTTTATAGTTAGTCACCCTACATATATGTGTCCTACTTTGCATAAAGACTAAGTTGAATAAGCTAAATTAATGGGTGGTTTTTGTGGACAACTCCAAAGGAAATATAACCCATTTTCAAATACATATAATCCGGATTGGTGAGATTATCTAAACCTTTATTACGATAAAAATCATGGATAACAAACATGTCTAAATTTTTAAGTCATATTAACAACATTTTGTGCCTAGATGACAACAACAAATGAGGCAAAGTTTTCGAAAAAATAATTCTTTAGAGGATATAGTCAAGATATTAACAATAAATACTCTAAATTTTTAATAAAATATCTTGAAATTTTATCAAGATATCTAAATTAGCATACAGAATATTGAAACTCAAATAAGCCAAATGGCAATTTCCATTAATAGGTTGAAGGTACAAAATTTAGGAAAGCTTCCTTCCCAAACAGATGTGAACTTGAAGAAAAGTGTCTATCCCATCACACTTTGGAGTGGTAACGAGTTAAAGGAGCCCACTATTAGGGGTCAAATTTGTTAGCCCTATGGCACCCAAGAGGGGGGGTAACTTCATTTAGTTATCCAAAAGATGTGGAGGCAACAAGATCA